>APFE031119513.1:0-11065 GCA_000404065.3 Pinus taeda | reverse complement strand
AATGTGCCTGTATTTTTAATTTAATATTTTCACTAATATCAAGATTTACATTGCGTTAATAACTTTTTCAATATTCTATTTTATATGGGTAAAGGTAGGTAAACAACATTAATGAAATATTTCATGAATATCCAAATTTATTAATATATTACACCTATACCCAAATTAACAATAAAATTTCATGGATGTCCACATGAAATAATTTAAAATTATTTAGAACATGTACCTCTCTTTAAATTTAAATTATTTTGATTGGTTTACATATTATCACGTGGAAATTACGTGAACATTTCATGGGCACTTTTAGGCCGAAATTTCCTCTAGTGGGTTCTTGGTCCAAGTCATGCCTCCTAAGAACTAAACCTTCCATGAAAATAACTCTTTACATTGTGTCCTATAAAATTAAGAAGTAATCTATTCAAGATGCATTATGTTGTGAAGCCCATTGGATTTGATTATATTGAAGTTACCATCTAGTACCCAAGGAGCCTCCACGAATAAGTACTTGAGCCAATGAATATAGTTGAGGAATAAGGTTTTATCTCTAGGAAATGTGGGTCCATTAGCATTATACAAGTAACATATATCCTCTGACCCAATAAGCTAGAATTTAACTATTAAGACCCTATATTTCATAGAAATTTATATGAGTAAGACCTTTTGATAGCTCCAAAATATGGAAAGTCTACCCACTTGCCCCTGAGTATCTATTATCATTGATTAGAAACCTCTAATCCTTTTGGAGGCAATCATCTCTATTGATTCACTTAAAGTTTTTTCTTCTTGAACCATTAAAAGACTTGGATTTTCCGATCTCCATTTAGCATTGGGGGGCCATTTCTTACCTTTATAGTTATTAATCCTAATTTTTTTAGAGATAAATTTCATTCTTGCAAGTGGGGATCATTAGGGTGATAACCTTCATATGTTAACTTGATTTTGCGAGAGTTGAACAACATTACCTATAGTTTCTCTAAGATTTTATGGTTTCTCTTTATATTCTTTCTCTTTTCTTATTTATGTGGCTTAGGGGAATCTTTGAATGGTTGAGTCAGTTAGGGCTAGATATTTCCAAGATTTCTCTCTGCTCTTGTCCATGTGATTTGAGGAAATAATTGGTTATAATTTTGACTTGGTGTTCAACAATGCAAATAGGATCATTTCCCTTCCAAGAATTTACAATACATAGTTTGTCTAGGGAATAAAGGTCCATATATTTGGACTCTTATTTCTTCTTGTCATCCTCTAGATATACCATACGAATTTATTGAAGAACTAGTTCCAAGATCTCTTTAGGGATCTTATGGATAGTTTTTGTTTTAAATTCCACTTCCAAGGAATTGAGTGAATCCTTCATTACTATATCTACTAGATCATGGTCAAAATGTGTCGCTATCAATGGTTAAAGCCATCTATAGCATTAGGTATCCTTCTAGTGTATGGAGGCGAAAGGGGCTAAGGGAGCTTCAATGATAGATGATAGGCTCGGTTAATCCCTTGGGGTCCTTGCTTTCCACCAAATCAGGTGTAGTGGCTACGGAAACAAGAGGGAATTTCCTATAGAGATTTCCAAATTCTTGACAATGGTGACATATAAATGTGATCTCCTCATAATCTAGTTTTTCTTCAAAACATCATCATGGTAGTATATGCCAACTGATACAAGAAAGGGTTCAAATACGTTCATATAAATGCATATAGAAGCATAAGGAATGTACCTATATGTTGAAAGTGTTTGATGCCACCACCAATTTAGGGGGTCTTCCAAATATTCTCCCAATTAGACCTCACACTTTTTGGGGCAAGAGCCCCATCCAAGAAAGAGACCCGACTGCCATATCCTTAATGATTTTCCTTGGCTACAATAATCGACACAAGGGAGAGCACATATACTTTTGAGATAAACAAGTATGTTAGCCTTTTGATGTATTCAAATGGAAAGTGTTTCAGGGTTCTTTGATGAATGGGAAGAGAAAGTGAGTCTTTAAGAGAGCAATTATAGTGTTATCCTAATAAAGAGACACACATATATTTGAAAGAATTGTTAGTTATATTTCAAAATAATTCACAAAGAAATGACAATTATGAAAAAAGAGACGCATAATTCAAAGATGCATACCAAAGCCAATGAAATAGTTCATTTTCATTAGTATGTAGAAACATACTCATACACCACAAACAATGAAAAAATAGTCTTACAATCATTCATGACATATGCATGAAAGTGCACCAACTCTAAGAGAGCATCAAGTTATAAAGTGAAAGTCCCAAGATACACCATTATAATAATACAACACTAGTTTCATTAGTGGAACATTAAGCCACTACTTTCTTCTCAAAAGACTAATCTTCTCTCCTATGCCTAGCTTGAGAAGACAAGGTGAAAAAGCCTTTCCTTAAGCTATGCGGGTGTATATATAACAGATGAGGTGACTCTTGAGCTTCCCTCATGACTATTGAGCTCACATGTGACTTTTCAAATTCCTATGAGACCTTTGAGCTCCTACATGACTTTCCACATTCTATTTATGACCTTTGGGATTCCACGCATTTTACATTTTGTCATTTTTTAAAAATATAATACTACAATTCCACAAATATGTGGCAATGACAACATACGACTTTATGGTGACACTTTGAGAATCCATGACTTGGTGATGGTGACATGGAACATCATTGTAGAGTATCAATGTCAAGTTTTTCTTCTTGTTACTATCTTCACATCTTCATGAGAGGTATTGCATGTTCTTCATCTTCATCATCCAAGGTGTCGGTTATGATATGGAGTCCTCTTGTGATATTGACTTTCATTCTTCTATCACGATCTAGTGTACCTTTATCTCTTTTCTTGACGATAATTCACGTCTTCTTCTACAGAAGTGTCATCTTGCATCATCTCCTTGAACCAACCATCATTCCTAATTATAATGAGCCTTCTGAATCCATTGCAAGGCTTCTAAAGGCTGAGATGTGACATGGAAGTTTGAGGCAACCTAGTGCCATCTGTGGAGGAAGGCTTATATCGGGGATGGAGTGTTCATTTTGAGAAAATGAACAGTCTATTGTTGATGTCTCATATGTAGTGGACACCGCAGAATAGGTTTTAGAGATGGTTGTATAATTTTGAAGAAGTTTGTGCCATCAAGAATCTCATGGAATCTTAGTGCACCAATTGAAGGAATCAAGACTAAGGGATCTTAGATCTCTTTGGATAATAATGACAGCCATGAGAGGGATATAGATGGTTTTCTAATCCCATTGGTTCAGTCAATAACCATTGGAGTCGAGTGTGGAATTTGTAAAAGAATTGAAGCCATAATCCCAAAGAGCCAAGTCAAATTGACAGAAGCTCAAGGAGACGTAGCCCATGAGATTCGAGTCAACTCCTAGATTAAATTTGTTGTTATGTGTTGATGCTTATTTTCTTAATTATATGGCTATTATGTGTGTCTAATATCAATAAAAACAAATCAACTTAAATCACTTAAACAATTAAAAACAAATGAAGACATACACATGTTTCAAGTACTTAATTCTGTAATTGTCAACATAAGCTAGATCATATATTTATAAGCTTTGGAGTAAGAGGTTTTTGTAAGCATAACAAGTTTTTAAACCCTCATTTTAGATAAGGTGGTATTAGAGGAGGATGTTTGATTGACAGATAAATCTCTCTTCTTGTTTGACTTGATAGGTGTTCAAATAGTCAAATTCTATTGTTTGATTGTTTGTAAACTGACTATTGTTTGAGTATTCAAAGGTGAAGGGAAAGCTATTGATAAGATAAGTATAGGAGAGGACAAGAAGGAAGAAGGGCTGAAGGAATTCTCCTTACCCCAAGGACCTCAAGACAATCCTTAAAGCTTAAGAGGGTTTGTTTGCAGAATGCTACTTGAATAAGAATTTGATTTGACAACTTCTACAAGTGAGTTTTCCAAATCCTCCTCTTTCACAAGATTCTTTAATGAAGACTTAAAGCGAGATTTGTTCATCATGATGGATATGGGGAGAGAAATGAGTACCGAACTTCGAGAGAAGTTGAATTCCATGGAGGAAGAGAAGCAGTTGATTTCTGACAAATTCCAGGAAATGGAGACAAATTCATATTGTGAATATGGATCTGGAAAAGATGAATGAGTTGGAGACATAGCTCCTTGCCACCAAAGAAGCCTTAGTCAAGTATCAGCTTGAAGAAGAGGTAAACAATTCATGTTTGTCTTCAATTTCCTCTAAGAATGTTTATGTTGGTGGTTTTGAAAAACAGACAAGAGGCTAAGTGTCCGAGTTAATGTCCAAAATAGGCTATGAAGGAAAAGGATTGGGAAAACATGCACATGGTATTGTTGAGCCAATAATGGTTGAGGAAAGACCTAAGTATTCGGGTCTTGGCTATGGAAAATCTTATGGAAAAAGTTTCAAAGCAGTCATGAAGGCAATTGAAACAGTTCCTAGAAGGAGTTTCATTTCAGGTTCTCTACCTCAAGTTTGTAAAGATTGTATTCTTGGGTAATGCAATTGTTTGAAACATCATTTGCAGGAAGAAGATGTACATAAACATACACTTGAACCAAAAAATTTTGAAATCGCTAAAAGCATTGAAGGGATTAATGGTTTTCCAAAGGGAGCTACTTCTTCATTTGATTCACCTCCTCATGAAGATAATGAAGGTGAGAGAGAAAGGTATAAGTCTGATTTCAATCACACTTCTTTTGATTATGTTAAGCATGATAAATTTCCACATAAGCATTGGAAAAGAATTGCATGTTACTTTTGTGGTTTGGTTAACCATAGTGTTTCTAGATGTTGGAAGAAAATAGCCACATACAGGAAACGTTTTGAAGGAAAGAAGGCAAGAAGATAAAGGTCTATTGGACAAGGAAAATTATGATGTCAAGAAGATGAACATGTGTTGTACTTATTGCCATAAGCAAGGACATATTGCTGAAAGGTGTTGGACTCTGAATCCAACAATGCTTCCATGAAATTTGAAGAAAGTGGAGAAAGAGTATGGTAAGAATGGAAAGGAAGTTTCCATAATCGATGTGATTAAGGATGATCCACGTGTTGATGTCGATGTGCACTTAAAGGAAGAACCTTTGGTGTGGATTGGCAAGAAATGGTTAGAGTTCTTATCCAATTAAAGTTACATGTTTTGTTTTGAGGTGAAAAGAAATGTGTCACATCTATTTGCATTTCTTTGATAATGGAATGCAAGTTGCACGATGGAAAAGTTGAGTATGTAGACTTACTTTATTGCAGAAAATTATATTCATTTCAGCTTTGAAAGTACATATACATGTGATCGATTATCTTGTACTTATGATTGTGCTTAAGAGAAAGTTGAATAATCAAATACATGCATAAGGAAAAAATATATGAACACATGGATGTTAATGATTTCCTTGTTTTTGAATATGTATCTAATTGACTTGATGGAAAGCTATCGACCATCATATTGTTTTGTTTAAACATGCATGTAATGTCAAGTCAACCTCGAAGAGTTGATTTGGTCTCCAAGATTGTAAAAGGGAGATAATGATGAAGTGCTTTATCTTTGTAAAAGAATCATTATAATTGTTTTTGTACATGCTTGACTTGAAGGGTCAAATGTTTGAAAATGCGTTGTTTTTGTCAACTTGGGATTTAGTTGATAATTTGTATACAAGATGTAAAGAAATGATGAGGATTCACATGATGTGAAATTTGTTTCTTTTGATGGAGCAAGAATTTATGTCATCAAGTTTTTTTCTTGTATTTTGACATCGTCTCATGAAGAATATTTGCAGCAGCAAAGGTCACCATGGAAGTGGTTTGGAAGCGATGTTCAACTACCTTCTGTAAATTCTAAATGAGTTCAAGGAAGACAATTCTTAACACGAGGACAAGAGTGTCCATGAAGGGAAGTGTCAACTACCTTCGAGATTTGATTCAAAGGCACCCGCCATGTAGGAAAGTGTATGAAGGCTCAAAGAAGAGGGTATTGTGCTCTCATCTACTATTCAGAACAGTGGATCAGTGTTTTGAGGTCCAAAAGATTCCCAATGGGGAGGAGTGATCAAATATTGATCCATCACTTAAATGATAGCTCAAAATTCAAAGTGTTCGAAAGAGTGTCGAACCTTAATGACCGGATAGATCTCATATTCCTCATTCCGACGCCATGAATAGTTCGAAAAATTGACATCGTCTGAAGAAGTTATTTCCATTTGGAAAGTTCAATAAACTACAATGTCCAAGAATAATTGATTTTTGGGAAATAATAATAAAAAAAAGAATATTCCGAGGAATACTCCTTGGATATTCCCCAAAAAATTCATTTTGGGTGACCAATGAGGAACTGACACATGGCAAGCCCACAGGCTGCCATGTGGCCCTAGAATGGTCATGTAAAATTATGTTTGGGGTTTGGGGGGGTCGAATTAGTGACCAACGACAAGACCTCAACACATGCTACAAACTCCTCTACAGTGGTTCTTAACAAACTACAGTCAAATGTTCTATTTAAGGTTTAATGGATTGCAGTTTGGGGGTGAGGACCACCAGCAGTCGCCAAAAGCAGTCACATGTCCACCGATTGAAATTAACCACACACAGTTTGCATGTTGACTACCAACAAATCGCCAACCCAACATTATCTCTAACTACCAGGTGTAATACGATCACATGTGTGCCAAACACCAATAGTTAAGGTCAACCCCGATGGTTAAGCATGGCGCAGTGCTAGAAAAGGGTAGTTATGTGAAATTAGTTACAATTAACTGCAGTTAGCCAGATTTAGTGGAGGATCACTAAGAGTTACTCATTAAATGCACTCGAGAAGTGATTTTTGACCTAAGAGAGTGAACCAAGAGGATAGCTATGCTATTGAGGCCTTATGAAGCCAATGGAATAGTCCAAAGAAGCTGAAGAATCCATCTTCAAGGAGATTTTCATCCAGGGAGATTTTGGAGCTCACGACCACGAGGGGTTGGAGGGAGTTGCGGGAGCTACTAGTATCCATTCTCAGCTAACCAACAGTCATTCCTAACTATAATGAGCCTTCTAAATCCATTGCAAGGGTTTACATAAGCATCTAAAGACTTCTAAAGGTTGATATTCTATAGGGAAGTTTGAGGTAACCGAGTGCCATCCATGGAGGAAGGCTTAGATCAAGGATGCAGTGTTCATTTTGAACAAATGAGCAGTCTATTGTTGATGCTTGATATGTGTTCAAGATGGTAGAATAGGTTTGAGAGATAGTTGAATAATTCTAAAGGCGTTTATGCCATCAAGGAGCTCAGGGAAGCTTAGTGCACTCATTGAAGGAATCATGTCTAAGGGATCTTAGATCTGTTTGCAGAATGATGATAGCCATGACAGGGATATAGATGGTTTTCTAAGCCCATTGGTTCAGTCAATAACCAATGTTGAACTTGTAAAATAATTGAAGCCATAATCCCAAAGAGCCAAGTCAAATTGACAAAAGCTCAACGAGAGGTAGTCCACGATATTCGAGTGAACTCCTACATTAAATTTGTTGTTATGTGTTGATGCTTATTTGCTGAATTATATGGATGTTATGTGTGTCTAATATCAGCCTAAACAAATCAATTTAAAACACTTAAATAGTTAAAAACAAACAAAGACACACACTTGTTTCAAGTAGTTAATTCAACAATTGTCAACATAAGCTAGATCATATATTTATAAGTTTGGAGTGAGAGGTTCTTCTAAGCATAACAAGGTTATAATACATCCTCCTTGGAGCACTAATTAGCTAAGGGTAATGCCTCAAAGGTCCTCCCAAAATTCCACAAGCCTCCCTTCAAATGTACCAACAAATTTACCTCCCTAGGGTGGCACTTGAAGTCCACCTAAAGAAGGGCGAGTTCTCCCCTTGGAGAACTCTATGCTAAACAACACTTGTGAGATGAACAACTTGAGAAACAATGTCTAAATGTCAAATTATCAAAAGGTGTCAATTTTTGTCGGGAGCCTTCTATTTATAATTGTTGCCTTACTTTTCCTTGTGGGTCACCAAATATTTTGACCACCCTTTAGAAAATTGAATTTTCTCCCAATAGGTGTGTGTTCCTTGAGAGGTGGACCCACATTCCACTAACTTTAATATTTGAACCAATTTCCGTAAGTTTATACCCCAAAAATATGTTAGCTCCAAAATGGAAAAAATGGTTGATCTCTTCTAAAAGAAATTTATTAAGAAGGGACATTACATAGAGCCTCTTTGTTGATGTAATTTTGGTTCAAAGATATATTGCACTCAATGCTATTTTGGTTACATGCACCCTTGCTATATATATGAGAAACTTTGCATATTTGTGTATAATGGTTTGGATTCTTATGGATGCATATGAATATTTATGTATTTTTTGGTCAACTAGTTTTTTGGTCCCATATTTTTCTAGTTCCACCAGTTTTGGGTTAATTGATTTGGTGAATGCTCCAATTTTTTTAACATTGGTATTATTGCCATGCAAATGCATTATCAAAATATTATAACCTAATAAAGAATGATAACAATGATTAATATAAACTAAACCCAAATGTTCTATTCAATCTTAAGAAGGTTAGAAATTAATCATAATTCTTTAGGATTTTATTTCCATACTTGAAAAGCATTTAGAGAAACATTCCAAGATCAACATAGTTTAGTCAAGAGGGTTAGTAGTGTGACAAATATATTGAAAATTAGATCTAATCCCAGTATAAGTTAGACAATTAAAGAGAAAGTGTTTTTCATCTTTAACCTTTTTAATATCACAAAGGTAACAAAATCATCCAGTTTCACTATGAAATTAGAAGAAATGAAATGTTTTATCACTCATTTATTTTCTTTTCCATAAAAACAACAGAGAAGCACAAATTTAAAAATACTATATAAGAACTAACATTCACGTGAATCTCCTTATATTTCTGCCCTCCATGAGCTTTGAAGACCATTTCGATAGAACTGACCTCAATTTTGGTATGGAAATATGGTTCAATAGCGAAAGTATTTTCACCAAATTCCTGATAATCTTTCCATAGTTACATCGCTGAGGCTACATTACGTAAGCATCAGTTTGTCAAATAAGATCAAAGCCAAATTTGAATTACTATTTGTGAGATTATGCACCAGAAATAAATTCCTGTACAGCAGTGCCCTGCATGAGCATTGGAGATCAAATCAATATCATTTTATCGAGTTTTATTGTCCAATAGGGTGAACATTTTGATGAAATCCCTAATAATATTTTGGTTTGCATAAAATACATTTTTACAAGATGCAAAAAACATAAGAAATTACGACTGAGAAATCAGCCTTTTCAACTTGTCAGCGTGCTCATCGGTAGTAATATGCAATGCAATACGAAGTCTGGTCAAGAAATCATGACGTTCCCAGGATAAGTGAGACTGACACTGAGCATAAAAGGCCTCTAACACAGAATGATATGCCAGTAACTCTTGATCATGTGTTTCTAGTCTTTCCTCTGCCACCATGTTCAACGGATTATTCCTCTGAGCTTTGTTGTCAAGCTCAGTTCTAGGAGAACCAAGTATTGCACTCCCTGTACATCTTTCCACAGGAGTCTCGGTGTATTTTAAGATCTGATCCATAGATTCTGTTGACTCCGTGACTTTAAATCTTTTGACATCATTACCTGGTGTAGCTTTAATGCCTCTATCATTTCCATCCTTTCTATCATCATAAACATACAGTCGTTTAACACCTATCGAGTGAGGAGAAAGTGAATTTCCTTTCTGATTTTGTTCCAAGTCATTTCTCTTCTTGGGCCTTCCTTCAAACTTCTTTTGAGATTGTGCATTAGTTTGCATATCCCAGGGAGATGATGCCTTCGAAGTTGTCTCACTATTTGCAGGCATGGGATATTTTCCTTCATTGTTTGCTAAAAAAAAAGGAAAAGAATAGATCAGCCATTTCATTAATCAATGACTCACAAAATCTCTAACTTCAATAAACAAATTAAATAACTCACGAAGACATATTATCAATGAAATTTTCCACAGAATTTTGTAATACTTCCGTGGGAATGCAATGAGAAATGCCTATACAAAAATTTGCAATATAATAGGTATACTCAATCCTACTTGTTTAAAATGTTCCTAGTTCATCCTAATAGAGGATTTGGAAGAAAAACCTAATCTACAGGGACAATGTACAAGTAGATCTATGCAAAGAATTTATAATTTAAGAAACTATAGTCAATCCTACTTGGACATGTTGGGATCAATGCCTATGTCAAGTATACAACAATCTACAATGACTTAAGTAAAAACAAACCTATTTATTAGTTAGCTACCCATCTGTGTAGATGGATTAAAATAGAGCATAATGGACAACCCATATTTGTCATCTTGTAGAGTCCCAGCTCAACTGGAAATAGAAAACACTGATAATTTAGGGCAGCACAACCAACCTTAATTGGCAATGTTGGAAGCAATGCATATGTTAAATATATAATGATTGGCAATATAGCAAGTACATCTAACTCTGTGTTAGATGTCTACCTATGTATTTATGTAGATGGATAATAATAAGACCTACTTTACAAGAAGAATGGTCAATGGCATATCTTATATATTAATGCCATGCCTTGTATCAACTAGAAAGAAAAGGTACCTTTACATTAAAGATTTCAAAATTATCTGAAAACTCTGGAAAATGAATGCATACTATTTTAACTATGAATTTGAGCTTTTGAAGGCCGAGACTTAATTAAATGCAACTACATGTACTCAATGCATAATAAAAAAATAGTGATAATCAGCTTAGACATACTAATTACTATGGGCAGAAAAATTCTTTTCAAAAAAGCACTTAATTCACATCTACATACTACATACGCTTATACGCTTATGAAATGCCTTAACTGTATTGATAATGATCATAAACAATAGACTCACTCTCCATTATAGCAATAACCAAATAACAAAAAATGTACATGAAGCCCCAAAATAATAATAAAAATACAGTAAATATGTTACCTGTGAGGGTAGCGGGTACCATTTTCCTTTCAGCCATTCTTGAGCAGGTCTTAATTTGGAGTAATGGTACATCTTCTGT
>APFE031119503.1:53216-80307 GCA_000404065.3 Pinus taeda | reverse complement strand
AACAAAAAGGTTTTGAGACATTTGATCAAGAGTCTCATGTGTGCAAACTCAAGTGAGCACTATATGATCTCAAGAAAGCACCTCGTTCTTAGTACACGAAGATCAATAGTTATCTCACCGGTTTGGGATTCACCATAAGTGAACCAGATGTAAACCTCGTCACGTATGGATAGAAGGTAAATTTATTATTATTGTCTTATATGTTGATAATTTTATTTTAACTAGTGATGAGACATTGATCATATCTTGCAAGGAGGACCTTGCAAGGGAATTTTAAATGAATAAAATGGGTCTCATGCACTACATTCTCAGATTGGAAGTATGACAAGGTGATGGGTAATTATTTGTCTCTCAAGGCAAGTATGAAAATGAGATACTGCAGAGATTCTGCATGGAGAGTTGTAAACCCATGGAAACACCTCTAACGAACAACTAGAGGAAGGAGGATGCCACTTCAGGTGGAGTGGATGCTAGCATTTATCGACAGCTAGTGGGTCCACTCATGTATCTTGTGAACACATGATTAGATATGTGATGTGCAGTCAACGAGCTAGGACACAATATGATTAGGTAAACCAAACTATTTTGCAAGGAAACTAAGCATGTTTTACGGTACCTCACAGGCACTACCCAGTTTGGGCTATGGTATAGATGAGCAGAGGGAGTGAAACTGTGTGGCTTCATAGATGCAGGTTGGGCATGAAGTCCATTAGAATGAAAGAGTACATCAAGTGTAATTTTTAGTGTTAGGTTTGTAGTTGTTTCTTGGTATGACAGGAAGCAAAGATCTGTGGTGCTCAGCTAGACAAAAGCATAATACATGGTTGCAAGTCAAGAAACATGTGAGGCAATATGGATGAGAAAGATACTTGTTGGACTATTTGGTCAAATGATGGATCCAATTGTCATAATCAGAGTTGCATCAATCTCTCTAAGAATCTTATATTTCATGATAAATCCAAGCATATAGATATCCAATTTCACCATTTACGATACTGTATCTAGAGGCAGATGATGTTGCTAGACTCCATTCTGATAAAGGAGTATGATGTTGACATTTTGAAAAAATCTTTGTCAAGTGGGGAGTTCAGATTCCTTAGGTGCAGGATAGGGGTTATTGATAATCCCTTTCTTGCAGAGAGGGAGTCTTAAATAATGTAGAAAATTATCAAATTGATTTTTCCTTGATTAAATTGAGAAAAATTGAATTTCCATATCAACAAACAGCTTGGATGCAGTGAACTTGTGTGAGGAGTTATAGTTCAGTTAAGCATGTATGATTGTTAATTTTTAGCAATCAAAGTGGGTTATCTAAATTTATTTTCACTTAAACTAGTTCCAATTTCTTGCCGAACTAGTGGAAGGCCAATTGTGCAGTGAAACTTCAGTTAAACTCAGTGATCATCCAGTTAACTAATAAATCAACCCAAAATAGATAATTCATGCAAAATTCGAGTTCCCAAGGTGTGGTGGAGATTCCAAGGCAATGTAACATCAACTGTAGACTAGCCTTGAGTGTATAGGTGTTGCATTCAGTCAGATGATCATCCTTGGGAATTTCGCAATCCATTTTGTAGAAATTCCTAAATAATAGGGGCAAAATTTCTCAAGGAATTGCGCAAGGAAATATGGGCTCAAGCAGAGGTAGAAATTTACTAAGTCTGGCTTAGAGCTTCGCAGTGAGCAGAGATACATGTTATTCACTGGTAGGTTGTGCTCATTTGAGAAAATAAATTGCAATACATTTCTATTGATCATATTAATGCAAACAGACATTGGGGTTTTTAGCATATTGTTTTCCTTAGGAAAAATTTTGTGTGCATGTGTGTTATTTCTTATTGCATGTATGAAATTTTGGTTCTAAATTGTGAATTAACTTCTGGAGAGCAGTAGAGTAGGCTTGTGTCTTATGATTTTGATTAAAACTTCATGAGTAGTTGCAACTCTACACCATAATTTCTACAAGGATGATGGAGGCAAATTACAGAATATTTGATAGTATACAATATGCCTACTTCAAAATATCTATGAAAACTTTTGCGAGAAGAAGAAGTTGAGGATAAAAGATTGGATTTTTGAAGAATTAGTAACAAAATTCACAAGGTTGGTAATTTTGGTTGCAGGTGTGGAGGTAGATGGATTAAATGTAATTTTGGCTACATGTGTGTAGGTAGACAAGTCACAATTAATCCTTTGATTTTTGTCAATGATGTGTTACTATTTGGTAGATTGAACTCTTTTGATCAGTCTTTGGACTCCTTATGAATAATATTAAATTTCATATGATTTATTCTTACCTATATGATCCATTGGTACTAGAGATTTATCATATTTTTGGTGTTATCTCCACTGCATTGGATGCAGAGTTTAAATATATTAGATTTATGTTCCAAACTACTGGTTATGGAATTAAGGATTGGAGCTGAATTATATAGAAAATCCACTGTATACTTTTATCATGGGCACAAAAGAGGCTCTCCCTAGGAGGCAAGTTGACTCTAGTTCGAGCAGTACTTAAGAGCATCTCTGTATATTGGCTTCATATTTTCGCTCTGCCTAAGAATATCAATAAATGTATCTTTCCGGCTTCATATTGGCATGGGACAATTTGTGTCGTAAAGGATAGAGTGGGCCTAGTTGTTGTTTACTCTGTTTGGAGGCGATGGATGAACAAAATCATCTATTTCTTTGATTCTCCTTAGTAAAATCAATTTGGAATGGTGTATTTAATATGTTCCATTTATAGGAAAATTAGAACTACTCTTTTTTTGTTTACTGTATTTGGCACTAGATTATTGAATATAAAACATTTGGACCACTTCCAATATACATTGGGGGTTCGACCCAAAGAATGCATTACTGTCGCAAGCTCCTTTGTTGTGATACATCCACCTCCGTCCTTGTCAAAAAAGGTAATGGCCTTCCTAAACTTAGACATAACCTCCATCCCATATTCCTTTAGTAGATAAAACCCTTCTCTCATTTTCTGACCATGCCAATCTAACCTCCATCCCATATTCTCTCATGAGCCATGTGTAAACCACCATTTCATTCAAGGATGGGGTTTTTGATGCCTACTCTAACCATGTTTGTTAGATACTTTCCCCCTTTCCTTTCTTATGGTTTCTTGAGTTGGCCTCCTCTAAATATTCCCTACTCTCCTTAAATTATTTGAAAGGTGTCCTTTGGCTACTAACCCCATTTTACCAGGGATCCTTGACATATCCCTTGAAATTTTGATTTGGCCCCATGAACTATTTTATGCCATTGAATCGAAAGCTTTAGATTTCTTTTCCACATATTCATTCATGACCAAACACTATACCACTAGTTTTAAGAACCTTGTGGTTACTATCACCAAAATAAATGTATATTATATTTTAGAGGAGATAAGAATTGTATATTGTCCTTTGGGACACTCCAAAAATATTTTGATGCACCCTATTTGTCTAACACTCTAGTATAGTTTATGACCTTAATTCCCATTCCATGTTCATCCATGTGGATGCACTTTATGATGTTCTAGGGCAACCTAATGTCCTTGTCAACTCCCTCTCATCTTCCTTGTCATGTTTTCTAGGACTTGTGTATCCAACAAGAAATTTGGGAGATGAATGACATCAAGGTAGAAAATCAAGGGGATTCAAAGTCATTTAATTAGGGTTCCCACTAGCATAGTCCCACCATATGATTCACCCAATCCTTAATTTGGGGTTTAGTGCTATTTCAATTAATTATTAGATGATCATGGTGGGCCATAATTCCAAGTTAAATGTTATGACTCTTCATAGGATATTATTGGAGATACTTTAGGAGACACCTTTGGGTAAAGGGTCAAGGAAGGATTTTGACTTCAATATCAATCCATCAACCATATCCTCAACATGTGTCCCATCGACCACATCCTCAACATATCAAACCAACAATCAAGAAGACAATTGAGGTGAAGCATGGGAATCCTCTCTCACCAATGTTGTTTAGGATATATATCAATCTATGAATGCCTCTACACTCCACCAAATGCGCATCAATAAAAACTTTGTTTGCCCCATTGTCCACCAAGATGGATACACATTGTCCCAACATTGTGCCTCTGATTGTCAAAATTTCAATTCAATACTGACCATGCATTGGAAGGCCATTAAAACAATATTAGGACATAAAAATTGAATAATTAACACACTACCAAACATAATACATACATTGAGTTTTGTCTCACAAGGTATCTAGATGCTAATTGAGCAAGTTCACACAAAGAGAGAAAGGCAATATTATGATACATTGTTCAATTTGTAATCAAGAGCATTATCTTGGATAAGGGAGAAGTAACATTTAGTTTCTTTCTCATATACAAAGGAAAAATTATGAATCAATGTCAAATCCATTTTGTTAACCAAGGCATGTTAACCATGTCCAATGATCTCAAATTTCATGAGCATGTTCAATGAGTGACCATAAATGACGGGTGTCAAAGTGGCTAATAATCATAGTTTATAGTGTATGATTGTCATTGTGCATAACATTTGTGGTCCAAGTCATTTTTTTGGTGCCAAATATTGGTGAATCATTATATTACATCATGGTAGCATATATTTCCTTTTTTAAAGAAAAAATATATTGAAAATAATTTAAGTTATGTCTCATGCAAATTTTCAATATTGTTGTGTTGTGAGTGGTTTGCATATTATATGTATCATATATCTATAATCACTTATCTCAAGCCTACCTAAAGAAATAAACGAAGAGGTGTAGGGCCTTTTCATAATAAGGACTCCCACCAACTCCTCTCCTTATAGAAATATTTCAAATGTTAGCCCATAAATCAAACACATGCCCTTGTTTCTCTAGTTTGGAAACGCTTGGATGGATATGACAGTGAACTCCTCCCAACCACTTCGTTAACCATCTATTGATTGCCTTTGATTGGTATGTGTAAATGATTTTGATTGATTCCTGGAGAGGTGTCAAATCTAATTTTGCATGTACATAATACAAACAGCAAACTTAACCCATGGTAGCCAAATATTCAGCCTTACAACTCTCTCATCCAATATTAAATACTTCACTAATTAGTCGAGGGGTAATCTAAAAACAATATATTAAATATTAGAAGCATTGATATTAATTGAAAAACTAAGAATATTATTTAATATTACGCTATAATGCAGCTAGCTGCCAAGTTGACATATGAGACCCCCTTGTTTGTGAGGCAAGGGATGCCCTCCATTCAATTCTTTAACTATTTAATATATGGATGTGTACATACCTTAATTTCCATTGGATCAAATCCTGTGATCTTTAAAGAGGAAACACTTTAACACAAATCGAACATGTAAATACAAACTTAATTTGTATATGTATCAAAGTTACTTTGAGAGTTGCATGGAATGCTTAATTTTGTATAAAATCAAGGGAAAACTTGAAGGGTTGATCACAACAAACATGCATGGTCAATTATGATTATCATAGGTATATTATTTTGGTTTTCCCAATCGAAACTTGAATACTTTGTTACTACTGTTAAAGGCATGTCATGATGTTTTACTAGTGTAACATCATGTACATTTAGTTGTCTCTATTAAAGGCATGTTAGTTGAATGACAGAACCAATGGTTTGTCAACTTGGTCAGCTTAGTGAGCTATGTGTTAATCATCTCAATGAACAACATATAAGGTCAATTAGCTTAGCCATTGACATGCACATTCCATTGTCACTATTAGTGACATGTTAGGTTGGATATTAATATGTATTTTTCATTAAAATTATCTAGGAGATTAACCAAATCAACATGCATGTTTGACTACAATTATGGGAGATATGTTAGATAGGTCAACCCCATCAACAACATTATGTTCAATTTCACATGTTAGAGGCATGACACAATGGTCAATTGATTAGTAACATGTACATTTTGGTTATCGCTATTAAAGTTGTGTTAGGTTGGTTAATTTGTTCAACGACTTGTATGTTTGGTTACAATTATTAAAGCCTCACTTCATTGTTTAATGCAATAAATGGAGTGTAAGTCTAGTTACCATTGTCGAAGGCATGTTTTGTTGGTTAAATTAGTTAACATAATATACATTCAACTATGATTGTTAGAGCCATCCAAGGCTATTAAACCCATTTAAAGTAGTGCATAACATCGATGGAAACTCTCTTATTGCATTGTGCATGAGTATAGTGTTTTATTTTCATTTGTAAGTCGAAGATTTTTCATTAATAAAAAGGAATGTACAAGGGCATCAAAATGCATGGCTTATAATTATTTATAAATTTAATGTAATATTCCTTTCATTAAGAAGAGGAAACAAACTTTTAGGGATAGGGGAAATGGCGTTGTCTATGGGAAACATCGATCTCATCAATCTCATCTTCACTCTCCCTTCCCTATCATTAGCATCCCTCTCCTTTTTTTCTTTATCCACGAACACCAATTATATAATTTTTGTTAAGAAGTAGCATTGGATGACTTAGGACGAGGGTTAGAGCTCATATGTTTATCTTGGGTTTCTCCTTGGGGTTTCTAAGCTTATGTATCTTGCTTTAAATTCTTCTTAAACGTCCCAACAATATCCTTTCCCACCTCTTGTTCATGAAACTTCATCTTACGAGCACAATATTCATCCCAAATTTCCTTTGAAGATTCATGTAGCCATTTTGCACTGAGGCATATTCCTAGGGGGAGATTGGGAGGATCTACATTCATCAACAGACCTTTTTATTGTTGTCCCATGCCACCCTAAAATTTATAGCCCATGTTTTTTATCAAAGATATACCCTCTTCCATATGTAAAATATTTATCAAATTGATAAAAAGAAAGGTTTGAGCTCTTCCATGAGCTTTTATTTGAAGATGAGAATGACAGTGAAATGTTAATTTTTAACTGCAAACCTAAACAAGCTTAGAGACCCTTCCACCTCACTGGGTTAAAATCTGGACTCAAACTATCGCATAATGTGACATTTTGAAGCATGTCACTCTAGTCCCTTTGACAAGGAGTGACATGACACTTTTTGTGAAAGAGCAACAAGAGACTGTGACCTCTTGCCCCTTTGAAAGTGGTGAAACTTTTCAGAAAAAAGGTAAATGTCTAAAAACATAATGGAAAAAGGTTTCCAAAAATTTAAGAATGATTCCATTTTATTGAATCACTACTACAAGAGACTATCACCTCTTTCCCCTTTGAAATAGGTGAAACTGTCTAGGAAAAAAATACATCTAAAAACATCGTGAAAAAAAGTTTCCAAATCATTTATAAATGATTCCATTCCATTGAACCACTACTACATGAATTCATCTTAAAATTTCATTTTATTTATTAAATTTATCATAATCAAAATTCCCCATGGAAGACATTCAAAGGCATTAGAAGATATATATATATATATATATATATATATATATAGATATATATTCTTTTTTATAAGAGCTTGTTAAAACATACCATGGCAATTTAATAACTTTATTTAAGACATTTTGACTCCCACATACCAGTCACCAAATAAGATTTCGAGGTGAGCTATGCCATTTTTGTTCAAACCCTCAAGGTTCACCCTCGAGGAGATTTCAAGAAAGGAAGAAGAACAATGGGCAATGCAATTTTGTTCATAACCTGGATTTTTGAATTCTAGAGAAGGTTTCAACAATGTTGTTCAAACCATGAATTTTTGAATTCTAGAGGAGGTTTAAACAATGGAGACAAACGTTTTTCTATGAGTATTCTATTTTTCCTTTCCAATTTGACAGAGGTAGGGGATTGTTGGGGTTTTGTGCAGGGAATGGGACACCTAATTGGAACTTTCGCGGCTCCTTGATTTTTCTATCGAACCCGAGACCCACATAAGGTTCAAATACGACTTTTCCTTTCCATTGCCACCCGAAAATTTCCCCTCTCCCTATAGGTTGTTGCCTTATCCTCCAAGGCAGTGAGAGAGGTTGATAGACCTATTCCATAAATTCTGGACTTGAGTAACTGATGAAAAAGCTTCAGTTGTTGGACATCACCTTCGGAATCATATATTTTCCATAGCACAAGCAACAAAAACCCCTCTGAGGCTGCTGCAACAAAGGCCGTTGATAAATATGGGGAAGAGAGAAAAAAAACTCATGGAGCTCGTCGAACCGCCAAGCCTTGGGAAAGAAGTTTTGATTATATCCATTTCTCGCAGCTGTAAGTCTCTATCTGACTCCAGTTCTGTTATCAAATTTCTATCTTTGAAGATTTGATGGTTATTAAAACTAGAGTAAATTAAAGGAAAGGAAAAACCATAGCAAATTAAATTTAGTTTGAATCCAGTAAATAAAATAGTCTTCTTTGACTAAGACTAATCCTATCCTTGCTTTAACTGATGGAATGCAAATTTGGCACCTATGAAAAATAATGTGCAACATGCACCAAGCATGGGTACTAGAAATTACTAATTAGAGTATATAAAGGTTTTTTAAAACCAAGATGTAAAGATCACATAAAAAGTGATGGCTCTAGGCTAAACCGACATGTGTGTCCTGATTGCCTCAATGAGTTGATATGAGAAGAAACCTTGAGATGCATTTGGCTTAGACACCAATAACAATCATACCTTTTTAAATGAGATTTTAGAACATTGTGTTTCAGATTTCAAGATCCTTGAAATCATCTTTATTTGTGATGAACCCCCTTTCCTTTGATACCAGAATCTCAGAGACACACAAAGGTTGATCCTTTACCTTCAATAAGCATCTACCGAGTGGAAAACCATGAACACTATTTTTCAAACCCTCTTGATTGATGTCCAAGAGTTGAGGATACTTCACCTTTTGTGGCCTTTTATACTTCTGTATGAGACAAACAAAGCCCTAATACAAGGCCAAAGGCATGTCAATGAGCTTAAGAATAATATTATATATATGAGCTTAGATGCTAGGAACTTTATAGCTTCAGATATTATTTTATATAAACCTGCAACAGAGAAGGAATTCCGAGCAAGACACTATCTGCAAACCAAATTCAATTCAAGGGTGATTTCATAATAGAAGATTTGACCCTAATGCAACCAAATCTTCCTGGCTGTAGTCATGACAAAAGGCCTTAGATATAGATAATTTGACCAAAAATTTTGACAGAGAGCTATATCCTAGAGTTTCTTGATGGATGAGGCCTTGATCTCATTTCCTTTATGGGATCTACAACCTAGAATTTTGCTGTAGGAGTTTCAGTGCTTCACGATGACTGATCTTTGAAGAGGAATGAGGTTAGTGTTGTTAGAAAACTTCTTTTGATTTCTTTCTTCCTTACTTGGGCTTTCCCTCACCTTAGCTCTGATACCTTTCCCTCACCTTAACTTTGATACCATTCTAGCGAGGAAGCTAAACATGACAACAATAGAGGTAAGAAGTTGTAGATTCCTGTGTTGTCTGTATTTTAGCTTCTAGAACATCATATATTTTATTGCCAATTTTTGCTAAATTTAAAATTGACATACTGATCTGAGAAGAGGGTTTGCAATGGCAATAACCTCTTCTTTAGTCCCATGTTAGGACACTCAAGTCTTGTTAAAGGACCAACTATTTCTTGTGAAAAATTTGAAGTAGACGACAAAATACAACAGGTTTTCTGAGAATCAAAACAACTTCTAGAAGTGCTATGAAATTAATCCAACACTATGTTTATAAACCGGTTCGTACTAATGGACACATGATGTGTAAAACGTGTTCTTTAACAAAAAATTTCTCTGTAAGCTGGTTTAAAGCTTACAACCTTACTCCTATCTTGAAGAAAGGGTACATGTTTCCGTTTCACTTCATAGGTATATGAAAAACTAGTTTTACAAGCACTCATAACCATGAATATTATACCAACTCCCTATGGTTAGTGCATCTATAATGTAAGTGTAACACTCATCCATGTGGTAGTCATAAGGAATTTAGGTAAGGTTTTACTAACACTGGCATCCCAAACCACTAAGATCTATCCATGGCCTCAAAGTGATGTATTTCCTTTACTGAATAGAACACTCATCATTTCTCTCCCCCAATCATCAAATTTTTTTCTCTGCATTTTGAATGAGAAATCAATCAACAAGTCACCATTTTAAATGTTAGATCACAATATGTTTAGCTTCTCTCTTGTGCTTACACTCTAGTATTCTCACAGCTTCAGAATCGTGAATCTAAAACACAGTCTCATGATGTGCATTTAGGGAGGCATAATTCACCCTTACTTTGCATCAAATTACCCCCCTATCATTCCCTTTACCTTTACATGCCTCAATGCAAGGCATGCCAAGTCGGAACCTACGTAGTTAAATTAGTAAGTTTAGGGGTGTCATATATACCCAACGTTGTCTGCCTGTTGTTCCTCTTCCTATGTTTTAGTGTATGAATAGTTAGCCAGATTGGTGAGGATCCCCATTAATAATAACATCTATGTTGGCATATGAATCCGAATGACGTGTTTCACTTAGTTATATGTTTTGGTTTTTTAACAAAAAAGGCTAATAGAGATAGAGACCCTCAAATGTGTCTACTTCCGGCGTCTATGCCGATTTTCATCGATGTTTTTACCATGTCAGTGTCCCTTTCTTTCTCAAAACTGCATGAAATCAATTGATCTATCCATTTCGTAATGCCTTTGGTAAATTTTTCTATCAAATGATTTGAAGTAGAAATGAGATCTAACGGTCATTTTGGTTGTTGCTGACTTCATATATTTCTGCTAACCATGATATGGGTTTGATGTAGAGGATTATGATTGAGTAAGGGTTACAATGCTTGATATTTGTTTAGAAGGAGAAGAAGGAGAAAAGTGGTGTTAGGGTTGAGAGCTAAAGATACCTGTGGAAAGAGGCGGTGTGTGGAATGGAGGGTGGCAAGGCTACCAGCATGGTAGAAGTGGAGGATGGAGAGGTTGGAGTTTTCATCATCAAATATTTGTGGTGGGCTTCCTTGTTATCTTTGTGCTCATGCTATTGGTTTTTCTGGTAGCTAGGTTTCGTCACTCTGCTTCTACATCTGCAACTGCTAAGTTTCTTCCTTACCTCCTTGTTATAGACATATTTGGGCACTGCAACCCCAATCACATATGTCCATAAACCAAGGGCTTATAACCCCCTAAAAGTGTTATTTCCTACCCTAAAGGAACAAGTTTAGCTGATTAAATCATTTCCCAAAAGTTCTCCCTGAAAAACTGCTCAGAACTAGTCAAAACTAGGCCATACAGACTGCTCTGAGGGTGCGATGCATCTCACCTGTTACACATAGAGGGTGTGATGCATACTGAAAATCCCTTATGTAGGGCGTGATGAGCGAGAGAAGACAAATTGCATAGGTATTTTGCTAGGTGGAAACCTAGAGAATCTTCTAGAAATTGCTCATTTGACACTTGCCTCTCTGAATTCGCCCATGGATGAGTAAGAGATAATAAAATCTCCAAGTGGAACCAAGAACTATCAGTGAAATGACACTAATAAAAATCCTAGAAGTTGACTCACCCACCTGAAAATATCTATATATGGATCCATCATATTAGAGATCCAGAGGCTGGAATTTTGTATTTTGTAAGGAAGTGTTGTTGGTTTCTCTGTGAAACATTGTAATGTTGGGTGATCTAGATTTTCATGAGGTGAAGAGGGCTTTCATGCTGGGAGGATGGTGCTGGGTTAGACCGCTGGGTTGTAATCCTCTCTTCTACTACTTCTATCAATAAAGCTATTTGAGTTTTCCTCCATATGGTTGTATATCTCTGAATCTTGTATTTGTGTATGCATTTGTACGGTTAATATACATTTGATCCTATATTGTTTATGGTTATAGATCTTTATGCTTTGATGGTATTATGCTCCTTTGACTCTACAGGTCTTCTTTGAAGCAGGACAAGTGAGGAAAGAGTGGTGACGCTCTGTCAAAGGAGGGAGGAAACAAGAAAGGAGCCAAGCGAAAGACTGAGTTTGGTACTCTCTGCCTCTCTCTCATCTATCTCTCATGAAGGAAGACACAAGTAACTTTAGTTTTTTTGCTTCTAAGATAGCTACCCGTCTTAGTGGGACTAGCAGCTCTGAATGGACACTAGTTTTCCTGATAAAAAAATGGCGACTCCACTGGGAAGCGAATATTTTGATTTTTAGTCACTGTTGTTTTCTTTATTAAACCACAGACAGAGCCTGAAGTTAAGACAGCTAGCCTTCGAACTGCTTTTGCTATGCAATTGGAAAGTAGATCAACGCTGCTTTAGTCAATCTTTGTTTGGTTTATGAACTGAACATATAACTTGTAAACATCCTAACTGCCCTGGTGATAGCTCAAATAACCTCATTAGATCAGCCCATATACTTTGTGTTTACTGCCTATCTTTAGCTCAGCCTAAATCCCTGACCTTAGCTGCAAACTATGAGTGAAAACCAAGCTCAATCTCATCCTTGGACCATCGTATTGTCTCTCATTGTCAACCTGGATGCATTGCACCTCCCATGTGTTGTAGGTGAGATGCATCCCTGTTTCCCTGTGTTACAGATGCGATGATTGAGTGAGACTGCTTTTGCCTCTAGATTTTGGTTTTTTCTTCATTTCCTTCAGCTGTATTCAGTAGTTTTGTTGTCTATGATTAGTATATGACTGTTGAAACCTTCTTCCTTTGCATTATTTAGCCTCCATTGATAAGGAATTGTGAATGTTTTTTATGTATTTTTGATCATTTACAGTTCTCCTTTGCAAATAGTAGCTTGATCAAACTATTGTCTTTTGATTTGAAAGTGTCGCAAGTGTCATTTTTAGTCAAAGAAACGAGTGTTGTAAAGCCTTCCTCTTTTAGATAGTCGATTACAATTTTGCTATTTTATTTGATTCGAATCATAAATTCTTTGAAGTGTCAAAAACAGTTTTCAAGTCGAAATTGAAAGTGTCGTCTTAATCTTCCATTCATTTTTCAACAAGAAATTGCTAAAGTGTCGCTTTGAGAAAATATAGTTCAGATCTGTACTCAGTTTTCTTTTCGTCATTCTCACATTAAGGAAACTAAAAAACAAATACATGCACATTTGCATTTAAACTGCATGCGGAAATTGATTTAGGACAGTGCATCTTAGTGTGTGCTCTCTACTCTATGTTGAAAGAATTTTACTTCTCTTTCCTTAGTAGCTAGGATTTTCATTGCAAAAAGAATGTAAATGACTCCTGATCATCTTAGATTTCATATTTAGGAATTCTCTATCTACATCACATGGTGAACCTTAAAAGAAAACTTATTTAGAAAGATCAACTGTAAAATAAACCTCAATGAACATAAAAATGCTTTGGAACCTAATGCACAACATCTAGAAGTCTAGGCTAGAGACATATTCTGGCATTGTAAAGCCTGGTAACTATCGTTTTCATCGTAGGTTGGGTGATTCCTCCTCCTTGATATGACAAGTGTCAGTACGGACTTGTGCTCCCACGTACCATCAAGTAAATATTGGGAGACCACAATAGGCTATATCCTTTATCCTTAGAAATCCGTGTCTGTCGTCGTATTTATCCCAATGCACTGAACACAACAATCGGGAAGATTGACTACTATACGTAAAAAGTATTCTGTAGTTTTACATTTGGTTTGGTAATCCCTCTGTCTAGATTTCAGAGTAGTCACTTTCATTCCTTTTCAGACTCCTTAAAAGAAAAGTCCCATCTGAGCACTTGTCACTTCAGGCTCATTAAAAATCGAAGGTGACTAGAGTCATCTTTAGCTTTTTCTTGACTCTTTAAAATTGAAAAAAGCAAGTTGTGTCGAAGCATGATAAAATTTGTTTAATTCGGAATAACATTTTCCCCTTTCTATTTTGAGTTAATCAAGTAATCCGCAATCATGGAAGAAATTCAATCAAAACCCCGTCGTTTATGGAGAATAATGAGTCAGTTGTCTTTGACTCCGAAAACGAAACCATTCCGGGCGAAGCGATCTTGTTTAACTGGGTCAAAGTCTCCTTGTTTATTTGAAACTTTTGTTTCAACATCCTTAGAGACTACAGTTACTCCAACTATTTCTAGTATCCCTAACTCTACAAAAGAAGTTCTGCAGTTACAAGAGGACATTAGAACTGATCCTAGTGTAACGGTAAACACTTCTATTCTCGAACCAGCTCCATCTAGGGCTGGTTCGAAGGTGTCACCCCTCCAGCATCTGTCGCTGTAGAGTCTATACCTTCTTCGGCACCAGAAATATTTTACAGACCTCACGGTCTACCTCTTCCACCTGGGCTGATTGTTATAGAAGAGATTGTGGGGGATATTCCATCTAGTTCTCCATTACATTTTGGAACTCGGATCCACCTATATCCCTCTACTATATAAGTTAGTCACCCTTCATCGTAAGTCCCTATAGAATCACTAGGAATTTTTTTGGATAGACTCGATATGTCTCAACAACCTTCGACATCTAGGACTGTGTCATCTGATACAGCAGCAACAGAACCTCCTACCACCACTTTAACAATTTTCGATGGTGTACCATTTGTCCCAACTAGTTCTCAACCACTAGATGGAGTCCACCAAGGGACTGTGTCAACAGTATGGTCTGTGCCTATTTGTTCATCCGGAACCCCATCTGGAATTTCTTATGTTGAGTCTCAACAAATTGATCATTCACAACAGTATCAATTTAGGCAATCTAGTCTCCAAAGGACAATTTTCCCTTTGAGCATTGGATTGCCACCATATGGGGGGCAGTATGCCTTTTCATTGTTCCCTTTGGGAGAACAACCATATGAGATTTCACAACATAATTCGGGTGAAGCTGGAATCGCATCCAGTGGTAGGGTACCTATACAGTCTCAACAACGGAGAGTTGTATATTCAATGCAACGAAATCAACCTGTGTCGAACATTCTCACTACACTGGCTATTGTGATGGTGTCACAAGTACAAGTGCTGTCTATTGTATGTCAACCTTCAGTCTCTCAGGTTGTAATGCAACAGCCTCTTGTCTCCGTGACTCAATCACAGCTACCGATTAGTGGCTCCTTAACTGAAGCGACTTAGGCTCAAATGGGTACTACAACCCCTCATCTTGGTCAAACATCTAGTATTGGACAACAACAAATGGTCTCGTAGCCATGGCTAGTGGAATATCAACAACCGCAATTCCAGCAAGCTTACCGAGGACCTGAGCAACAAAGCTTTGCAGGTAATGGGTAGCCGTATATTCAAAACGGTTGCCAACAATCATATTATAATGGTTATTCCCATCAACCTTATCAAATTTATCAACATCAAATACATTATGCTGGTATGTAAAGACCCACAGCTGAGGCGATCCCATCTTATCCAGGGTATGCTTCACCAAACCTGAATCAACAGTTGCCTTTCGTAGCAACTTTAGAATTACCAGATTTCAATCAGCTAACAAATTATCCAATGGCTTACACCCCTTGGTGGCAGCGATTCTTCATAAACTTCCGTTAGATATTCCTAAATTCAACGGAAATCTGGGTGAGGATCCATCGAATCATGTGATGACCTTTCATCTGTGGTGCTTGTCCAACACCCTCAATGATGATTCAATTAGGCTTCGCCTTTTTCAGAGAACGTTAACTGCTCCAACAGTGAAATGGGACATCAAATTTCCTAGGGCTTCATTTGATAACTTCAGCACCATTGCCACCACCTTTTTAACCCATTTTCAGTTACCCATAAGGTATGAAACAGGAATGAAGCTTCTTACCAAGTTTAAGCAGACAACAGCAACTCACATATCTGATCATATTCATGAGTGGCGATGCTGTCGTAGAATGGTAAATACATATGTTCCTGATCAACTGGTAACTGAATGGTTTATTAAGTCATTGTTACCTTCTGTTACAAAAGATGTTGCCAAGGGAGGAGTTGTCATTGAAGAGCAAGTCATTGCTCATGTGCAATATCTAGACTTGATCTATACTCATTCTGGCATGATCTATGACAAAATTCCTGATGCTCCTAGATCAGATTTTTCCATTCCTCCTCCTCCTAAATCAAACAGGGACACTCACGCCGAGGACGGTGTGATTGGTACCTCCAATATGCAAACTACGAAGGCCTCATCTGGTAAAGCCATTGTAGTTTATAGTAAAAAGGAAAATGACAAACTTCCTACCTTGGAGGTTAATGTCGTGTCGACTGACAAAGGAAAAGAACCGATGCAACCAGGGGGCAAGAAGAAAAAAGTGCAAAAAGAAGAAACAGGATGATTCGTCTCCTGAAAAATATTCTAAAAACCCTTTTGGGCAAAAGAAACCTAGTCAGCCATGTCTCATATGCGATGAAGACCATTGGACGAGATATTGTTGGCATAAAGATAATATTAAGAAGTTCTTTAAGAGTTCAAAAACCTCAGCGGTATTGACCAAACCGTTTCCAAACCCATAAACAAATCTGGTTGCTAGTGACAATGCTTCTCCATCCCAAGTGCTTATGTTGTCCATTTCTAAACAGCAAAATGATGCTTTGATATTGAAAAGGAGTAAAGCTTACGGGAATCCACAGCTGTCGAACAACAAGGCTGTAGATCAACCAAGTAGTTCGACAACAACTTCAACCGAAGTTGCGCCACCCATCATTCCTAAGCTAATGATAAAGATGCCAAAGGGAGTAGTACACAAACTGACATTTAATCCTCATGCTCGAGTAGCATAGAATTATAATATTGTAGAGGATCTGAGCCAATCACCATCCATGATGTCGAAACTTGAAGTACTGCAAAATTTCCCCTCCCAAAAGCAGGCTCTATTATCAGTAATAGGTGGGATTGACCCAGTGGATTCCAATCTTGTGGCCTTTAATCATAAAGGATATGAACCTCAGTTACCCGCTCAACTCGCTTTCCTCATCCAAGTGGAAGCCCTCAACAAAACTATTCATCGAACAATTATTGGTAAGGGGGTATCTACATGCATTATGTCAATGAGTTGCTAGAAAACTTTAGGCTCACCACCCTTGACGCGATCATCAATGACGTTAAAATCATTCGATGGATGAACATACATCCCTTACAAGATCTTAAGTAACTTGCAAGTTGAACTGGGGGGCAAGATTGTAGAAATTCATGTTGAAGTTATCGATGGAAACCTTGATTACAAAATCCTATTGGGAAGTCCCTGGATTTATGCTATGGCTGCTATTGTGTCAACATATTCTAGAAAGATTGCATTTCCTTTTCAAGGAGGAATTACAATTGTGGATCAACAAACCTTCCTCCTCAACATTTCACAACTTACGGGAAGCATTCCAATGATCCATGGAAGCTCTCAATTGCTTCAAAATATCAGAGTAGGCCTCCTAAAAGACCCTACCTTAATGGGTAATTTTTCCCTACTGCCTCCAAATAATCTGGCAGAAGTGGCCACAGTGGAAGCTTGCAATATGATATCTTCTATATCTACAAGGATTCAAAATATTTCTAAAAATTTTGTTTGCATGGATCATCACCGGGTATTCCCTCCAAGCCCAATAGAAATATTGTAGCAATCAATTTTCTTGGCCTGTAGAGCAAACCCAAATCAACGCTCATAGAGTGTTTGGATAGATAGGTCTAAGGAATATGGCACCTCCTCAGATCCTTGGTCGCATGTACATTCTACAGAGAAAGGAATCATTAAGTCAATGGTGATAGGAGAGGCACCATGGGAAGATTAGCACCATCATTCCCATCTTCTGAATAAACATGAAGATTATTCCAATGACCTTAACCATCTTTTAGTTTTTGATTTTCTATCAAATACTATAAATATGTTGGATTCTGAGTGAAATCAGTATCTCTTGAACCTTCATTCCATCGACCTAATTGCTATGAGTAGTCTGGTGAAGGTAATGAAGCTTGGGGGGCATGCACCTAGTTGTAAAGATAAGCTTCGTTGTAGGTTATGTGATATAGTTGTAAAGATAAGTTTCCTTGTAGGTTATGTGATTGTTCTTTCACACCATTCACCTTTTTCTATTTTGGATGAAGCCATCCTTCTTCACCGCAGTGATTTCCATCTGGTTACAAGAGACTCTCCTTTTCATCATGTTGGGGGCATGAAAACCACATGAGCAGGTTCACGTGAAGTTCAAGCTCATTAAAAAATAAACCTAGCAATGAGAATACATTCCCTAGAGTTCAAGATCATTAAAAAATGAACCCACCTTGGGTAAATAACCTTTGTGATCACATTACTATCAGCTTTTGAGCCTTGGTTGTGTTCTTACCATCACCTCCACTGTTTAGCCGATCATCTGCCTCCACTTGATTGATTACCCTTTTCAATAACAACTGCGAAGAGTGATTCTATTAGCCATCTTCTTTACATTGCCATGATTGAAAAGTTCCAAACCTTACATAGAACTAGCTGCTACCCAAAAATATCACTCGTTCCTCAAAGGTGAGTCTCTTTTAAGCTCTTTTTAGACTCGTAAAATATAAAAATATTGCAGAGAAATTGGCCTCTCCAGCTCATTAAATTGATTGGAAGTGCCATCCCTCCTCTATATTTTAATCTTTTTGCACCTGAGGGATCATTACACAAAAATATTGAGCGCTTATCTTTTTTGGGTCGTTAAAGTGATCATAAAGTCATCCCTTTTGTATTATTTTATACTTTTTTGAGCTTAAGGGACTATACTATGAAAAAGGATTACTGGAGTTTCCTTTCTGTCTCTTTTCAGACTCTCTAAAATTGAAAAGGACCGAGTTATATTTGTTGTTAAACTCGTTAGAACAATAGCAACAGACTTGTCCATTACAGACAAGAGCGATTTTCCTTGTCGCTACGCTTGCTAAAACATAGCGACAGGTTTTCCCGAAGGGAAAATTATAGAACAAGCATATGTTATCCTCCTCAAACTTGACAAAAATAAAGAGGTAATCATCAGAAATGACTAGGGAAAATTGGGAAGAAAACTTGAAGAGCTTGATTGGTCGTAGGTCGCTCTTGAACATGACACTTTCACTTCATCACCATGATTGAGTCGGGTCATGTTATTCCATTCACCGATCATATCACCATTGGTACTCCATACCATCCATTTTTGGGGTTAATGCTACCAATCCATTTTCAGTGTCGCCGATATGTTCAAGCAAAATCGCTCAGAGAATTCACCAACCAAGCTTACGCGTCATCTGTTGCAATACCTTCACACTCCATTCTTTCATGGCTGCCACCCTGAACCTTGTATCATTAGATTGTTTTCACCTCCACAAAATCATTTGCTCCGTTCCGCGTCGTAGATGTGGGGTTCATTAAGGCCCTCCTACGACAGGTCACTTCTTGTTGACATCAGCTCATTATCCAAGAAGTTGACTTAGGAACAACACTTTCAGTACTTTGAAGCTTGCATGCCTCAATGGCAAGTTTTTCACTTCTGGTGACAAGTTTACAACAACGACCTTCAACCGAAAGATTTTATGTGGTGTTTGACATTGTCTCATATAAGCTTTGGTTTAAGATTTACAACTTTTATGTCATCATTGTATTCCTTCATAGTTGGAAGTAAACTCCTATATAAGTATTCTTTTCTTTGTTAGTTAATATTTCTCTTTCATCAAGTAATTATACAAACTGTTCTTCCAAGAACACAAAGAAGTATGAGACACAGAGATTTAGGCTTTCAAGCCAGGGAGAAACCCCTCAAAAGGGGAAAACCCAACAATCCTCTTCTTATTGAATTTATTCAAAATGAGATATGCAACCCAAGGCCAAAGAGTCCCTCCAAGTCAGCCCTCCTCTTTAAGTCAAGGTAAATAGTTGAATCTTTGCCTAGTCAAAGTCAGCTTTTGAATTTCTATCCTTATTGCAGGTTAAGTCTCTTATTATAATACACAGAATTCCAATTACAGACTCTTTGCCTTCTATTACTGATCTTCTACTAGTATGGCAAACCCTTGACTCTTTACCACAAATATTCAGATCCTGTTGCAACTAGATAGCTTTAGATTGAGATTTTTCTTAGTCACAGGCTTTAGTTTCTTCAAGTATTGTAGAATTATTTCTATACTCAGTTTTTCTTCTCTTGTTGGATTACAGACTTCGATATTTTTCACTTTCTTGGTTGCTACCCAAAAGAGGTCAAATATAGGCTAAAATGCCTAGATATCAATATCCATGAGCTTTGACTTATCTAAACAAAGAGTGACTATCCCTAGATTGTTGCCTTGGTAATGTTGAAATGTCATGCAATCTTTGCGTGTAAAAAGATGCAATAGCCCTAATTGGACAACACTGAAACTAGCTCAATTTAGTGTTTAACTGCCATGACCAATTCCTTTATTTTTCCATAGTAGCTATCCTAGAATTATCTCACATGGAGTGACGGTTAATTTGCACATGGACACCTCTCTTTTGACAGTAAAGGCAATTTGCTAGGCTCTCATCTAATATATGTTGCTAAGATATAATAAACTTATGCTTTATGAGTTATCATCATTCTTACTCTTTTGTTATAATATATTGCTCCCTGTATTTGTGCTCAGGGCTGAAATAAATAACTCTCCATTGAATTTCTATTAGTGTCATTCATAAACTCTTTATTGATTGATACTCTATGAAATGCATCAACTATGAGTTACTCATAATCCACTTTCTTGTTGAGTGAGAGATCAACTGCCACAGTCCTGGATCTACTGCACTTCCTCAAGGAGTTTCTAATTTGGTTTCCGTACTACTGTTAAGAATTTCTCTCTCCTTACCTGGAGTGCTTTTAAGCGTTGTTGGGTGGATTTCTACTTACTAGAGTCTTTTCCCTCTCCGTTGAGCATTATTTTCATTTTTTGGGGTGAGTTTGAGCTCAATCTTGGTTGTTTAAGAGGCCATAGGTACTAGACAAGGCCATACATAACTGTAGGAGATCATTGGCTTTACAATTTCCCTTCATTCCCATAAATCCATTGAATAAATGGGTGTTGAAATCTACAAGGTAAAGCATTCTTGATGTGTATTTATGTACAATGTAATTATATTATAATGTTGTTAAATTGAGATTCATTACTTAAGTGATTCAAATTATATGTTGCTTCATTGGTATTAGGAATCATTACATGAGAACCCATTAACTATAATTATCCACCAATAATATCCAGAGGTTGTTTTGTACTAGAATGATGATTGTCCAGTGTGATGTATAATGAGGATAAGGTTGAAGAAATGAACGTGGAGAAATCTCATTCAAGGGGTAGTGTGGATGAAGCTTGTACTGTAGAAAAAGAAAATACAGTAGTATGGAAAAATATGGACAAATTCTGATGAAGAACATGCAACATCAACCAACTTCAATGAAAACACAAAGTGTGAAGAATTTGAGTTGTCTGATTTCGCACTTATTGCATATTCAACTGGTGGATCTCTATCTTCTTGTATTTATAATATGGAAGATCAAGATTGCATACAACATTGTATACACACTTTTACCTTAAGGCAAAGTGTTGCGCAAAAGACCCTCAAGGAAAACTCCCCTGAGACAAGTATCAAGTCAGTGAGCAAAAACTGTTGTAAAGATGCTAGCAGTCAATTGTCCAAGGCTGATTTTTGGATGCCCTCACAAGAACTAAGGATTGTATCCCACTATCCAAGGGATCTTCTCTCAACTAAAAAGGGTATGCTAATAAATTATTATGGGAAAAAGGCACAACACATTTATCTTTGGTTGGGAGTTTATCCATATTGCCCATGATGCAAATAGTTATAATGTCATGTTGAATAGATTTTTCTCACACCTTTTAAAGGTATCATTAATGAATGGGGGCTAGAAATATAAAATGCGATCCATTGAATTAGATATAGGATTATATTTGTCTAGATGGGAAGGTTGATATAGTTTGAGCTTGTAGGAATTACTTATTGGAGAATACAGTATTTTAGAGGAAGCTTTGGGTTGAATGAAATTTCATGAACCTATTGTAGAATCTATGAGATAAATTTTTTATTTTTAATATATTTTTGCCTTATACTATTTCTTATGAGGTATGGCATATGATATGTAGGAAGCTCTTCACTCTATAGAAGATATTCATGGCCTTGTGTATGGTCAAGAAGATTCCCAAACCTTAAATGACGACAATCTGCTATTCAAAGTTAACAAAGATATTTTGGATATTAGAAAGTCATTTGTATCAATGATTCAAAGTTAACAAAGATATTTTGGATATTAGAAAGTCGTTTGTATCATGCTTATGCATGGTACAAACTCTATATCCTCTAGAAAAGCTACAATAAATACTTAGCATGGAAGGATTTGCAGCTGATGGCATCATCTGGATTGTTGGCTGCCATTGTGAAATGGGATGAGGGAAATGTGAAATGGGATGAGAAAAATGTGTAGAAAAATCATATTCTAGAAACCATTTATCTTTGGTTTGGAGTTTCCCAAATTGCCCATGATGTAAATAGTTATAATGTCATGTTGAGTATATTTTTGGGGCACCTTTAAGTAGGTATCATTATCAAATGGGGGCCATAAATCCTTAATGTTATCGATTGAATTAGATATAGGATTATATTTGTCTAGATGGGAAGGTTGATATAGTTTGATCTTGTAGGAATTAATTATTGGAGAATACCCTATTGTAGAGGAAGCTTTGGGTTGAATGAAATTTCATGAACCTATTGTAAAATCTGTGAGCTAAATTATTTTTATTTTTAATATATTTTTGCCTTATACTATTTCTTATTATTAATGGCATATGATATGTAGGAAGTTTTTCACTAAATAGAAGATATTCATGGCCTTGCATATGGTCAAGAAGATTCCTAAACCTCAAATGACGACAATTTACTATTCAAAGTTAACAAAGATATTTTAGATATTAGGAAGTCATTTATATCAAGCTTATGCATGGTACAAGCTCTATATCCTCATAAAAAGCTACAATAAATACTTAGAATAGAAGGATTTGCAGCTCATGGCATCATCTGGATTGTTGGCTACCATTTCTATTATGCCCTATGATCACAAGCATGTGGCTTACTATTTTGAGCTCGAGAATGAGAAGAAAAGAAGTTCAAGAATGGCCAGTCTTCTATGTTTTGGGATTTAGTTTTGATTCTAAAATGGATACCAGAAAAGTGGTAAGTTATTTCAATGAAAAGGCTTAAGTTCATCTATCATTGTCTGAGATGTTTGCATTTGTATAGGTTATTCTAGTATAATTATTATATTTTATGCTTAGTTAAAGGAGTTTTCTTCCAATATGTCTAATAATAATATGGCTTTTTGGTAGTTGTCACTCTCAGCACTTCTTCTATCTGAATTGTTAAGTAATAGGTATAGAGATTATCAAGGAATTTAGACTTCTGTGATCCATAGCATTTGTTTAGAATTTTTTGGCGATATCACATAATTGGTCATTTGTCGACGCGTTTCGAACCAATTAGTGTGGTTCATCGTCAGGACAAGTTGAAGAAGCAGATCCAGTTAGCGTGTTATATAGTCTAAGGAGAGACTCCAACGGCTAAAAAGACTAACGACTATTTTTCAAGTTACGAACCCCAGTCAAACCCCCTTTAAGTAAAATAATATAATATTTTATATAATTATTACTATATATACCCAACTGGGTAAAAATAAACCAGAACCAGGTTAGATATCAATTTTATTCAAAAAATATATATTATTAATATTTTCCAATACCCAATTATCACTGTTATATTTAATGTTTACGTAACTTTAAATTATTTTATAACTTATTAGAAAAATATTAGAAGTTAAAATTTATATCCCTAAGTTAGTTACATAATTATTTAAAATATTATATTATATATGAATAAACCCCGGGCTGACTATATAGATACATATATATAATTTAATTTTTTTTACAATCTTAACCTTTAGTAATATTTTATTTAATGTCTAATTATTATATATATATATAATATATATAATAGATATTTATATAGATATATATATTATATTATTTTATTTATTTTATTTTTTGATTATTATTTTTTTTTTAATTTTTTAATTCTTTAATTATTTTTAATTTTTTTTTTTTAATTTTTTTATAAACCTTATAATAAATATATCTATCTAGATGTATTAATAGTATTTTTCAATAACATTAAAGTAATATACATATTGTAAAATTTTAAAATTTCTATATCTTACTTCATTTATTAAAGTTAGTTTAAATTAACTTAGAATTCAATACAAATCAATTAAATGGATAAAAGGAAAATTGAATAGTTACGCAAAAGCCTATTTTAATTCATTCATTAAACATAGCGTTAGCTTGTTAAAATCCAGGCTAATCGAAAGCTAAATTACTATCAAATCATTTGCTTACAAATAACATATATTAAGCTAAATATTCATCACGCAACATTACATATCGTGACTGTTAGATTGTACATAGTAAAGAAACACACTTTACCTAACTCTACACTAGACCAAGTTATACTTAACTATTTCCTATGTATCAGAATATCCTAACATCCCCCCTTAAGAACAACTTGGGATTGGATTGAAGGATGTATAAATATGACAAAATAGGATAAGGAAGGAGGCATTAGATCCTATCCCCCCTTAGTGACAACTTCCTGAACTCCAACCATAAATCGAAGTTTAGTAAACTTTGCCTCTGTGAGAACCTTTGTAAAGATGTATGCAACTTGATCATCTATTGAACAATATTGCACTTCAAGAACATGGTCATGAATGAGCTTTCTGATGAAGTGCATCTGCAGTTCGATGTGTTTGATACACTGATGTTGGACTGGATCTTTGCATAGTTGAATGGCACTTTGATTATCACACCAAAGTGTAGTCGGATGTTGCTACTGAAATCCTAACTCTCATAGGATCTGACGAAGCCATGGGGCTTCCTTACTAACTTCTACAACACCACGATACTCTGCTTCTATTGAAGAAAGAGAAATGACACTTTTTTTCTTGCAAGCCCATGTAATAGGTCGTGAACCAAGAGTGAACACATAACATGCAGTAGACTTCTGATCATCAGGGTCACGAGCCCAATCAGAATCAGTGAAACCAACCAATAGAGGAGATGCTTCTACACAATAATGAATTCCAAACTAAACTATACCTCGAACATAACGAAGTATTCTTTTAGCTTCTTTCTAATGACTTTCATGTGGGTTTTTCATAAATTGAGCAATAAGGCCAATAGCAAAGGAAAGGTCAGGACGAGTATGGGTCAGATAAAAAATTTTTCCCACAAGTTGACGGTATAAGGTATTATCAACTTTAGGGGAAGTACAAGTGACTGAAATTTTGGCTCGAGACTAAAAGGGAGAAGAGGATGGCTTACAGTCTTGCATGTAAAAATGGTGTAGAAGATCATAGGCATACTTGGACTCAGAAAGGGAAATACCTTCCTTGGATGGAAGACTTGAAGACCAAGAAAATAATGCAAGTGCCCTAAGTGTGTCATTTCAAACTTCTTTTTAAGGCTAGACTTCACATGGTTTATAAGGTTGGGATCACTACTATTAAGGATAAGATCATCAACATAAACAACAAGAATGATAAGGGACTTGCCCACTTTTTTGGTGTAGACAGTATTGTGAGAATGACACCTAGAAAAGTCAGTTTCTAAAAGAAAGCTATCCATTTTGGCATACCAAGCTCGAGGGGCTCGCTTGAGACCATAAAGGGATTTCTTAAGCTGACATACAAGGTTGGAGTATGTTTGTATAAAGCCAATAGGTTGTTCCATATAGATTTCTTCATGCAAGTCCCCATGCAAGAAGGTAGATTTAACATCCATCCGATGGACTTCCCATTTGAAAGAGGGAGCAAGGGAAATAACAAGGTGGATAGAGTTCCTTTTGGCAACGGGGGAGAAGGTTTTAGTATAGTCAATGCCTTCAACTTGTGGAAAACTCTTAGCAACCACACGATCTTTATGTTTATAAACTTTTCCATCTAGTCCATACTTGGTTCTGTAAACCCATTTGCATCTAATAAGTTTTCGTCCCTTTGGAAGCGGAACAAGATCCCATGTATTATTTTCCAATAGTGAACGATATTATTCATTCATAGCTACGTCCCAATCTGGATGGTCTGGAGCTTGTGCAAAGGTGTCAGGATCATAATTAGCTGAAGCTTGAGCGAGTAAAAAAGAGGCTCTATCGAACTGAAAACGTGTACATCGATGATCTGTAGGATCATCGACAAGAGCACCTGTTACATCCCGAGTAACACGGACCCATTTTGGAAGCTGAGGGGCTGAAGGATGATCCTGAGAAGGTGGGGGAGGATTTTCATCCTCGCTGTCATCATCTGAAGAAGAAATATTTTCAGAAGTAGAAAGGATAGAGAGAGATGGCACATCTGCCGAACTAAGCTCATAGGCTGATATTTTTTCAGCAAAATTTACATCTCTTCTAATGATAACATTTTTGGACTTAAGTGGAATACGTTTGTATCCTTTGACATCTTCAGAATAACAAAAAAAAATACATTTTTCACTCTTAGGTTCTAAAGCTTTATGTTTCTCGTGTGGAATATGGGCCCATGCTTCAGTTCCAAAAACACGAAAGTGACTTACATCTGGTTTAATTGAGCTCCATGCTTCTTCTGGAGTGATATTTTTTAAAGCCTTAGTAGGAGTGCGATTTATTATGTACTTGTTAGGTTCCTATACCAATAGGTTTCATCTTTCATGATTGAGAGTGGAAGGGCTAAATATGTTCATCATTGCAGGCTGCAAAGGTTCCATATTTTGTATACATGCTACAAAAATTAAAAAATGAAAAGAGGGTATGCCTTAAAAGAATAATCAAAATGCAAGAAAATCAAGTGTTCAAGAGAAAAGTGAAAATGAACCCCAAACTAAAGACCAGGAAAGTGGCGAGTCAAAATGCCACTACTAGCTTATTTGGCAGTATCATGTTCTGCAAATACTGTTGCTAATCACACTTGATAGATGGCCCAACAATCTAAACTGGACCATGTCATGGTTAAATTGCTTGCTGCAAAATAGAGAATGTTCCCTCGCCAAACAGCTCAAGCTTGGCAGATGACTAGCTAGGTAGAGAAATAAAGGTGCCCAACTACTTAATCTGGGGCCTTGGAAGAAATAAGGGTAGGTTTTAGATAGGAGGGCAGTCAAAAGAAAAAGAGGACAATCAGGGTCTGCTAATTCAAGTGCACCCACTTTAAATGAAGAAAAA
>APFE031119503.1:24080-43108 GCA_000404065.3 Pinus taeda | reverse complement strand
CATTGCCCATGAGCAGCTAGTTTTGGAACATATAGACTTTGATTGAGGAATTCTTAGTGCATTAGTGCTGCTCTTTGTAGGCATTTGGTGTGCTGTGTGAGGATTGCTTTAGAGCTTGAGGAAGGTTATAAGTTTGTTGCCTTGTATGTGAGAGAGAGACCTCTTTGACTTGGGAGATCCACTTCAAAGGTGAATGCTTGGAAGACATGCTGGCTGGACCATCTAGAGAAGGACTCAGCGTCAGGACTTCGGTTGTACCTTACTCTATTTTCTGATTAATAAAGATAGATGACTACTGTTATGGTTCTATTTCCATTTGTCCTATGAATGATTAATGTGAATTGTATCTTTCCTAACTGATACATGGTTGTTGTTAGTAGATTTTACGCTTGTGTTTGTTCTCTCTTTGCTTGTGCAGGTGTCCGTCCGTGAGGATAGTGGAGGACTGTGATCGGCTGGAGCGAAGGAGCAAGAGGATCATCTCTTCGTCAGACATAGCGTTGGAATCCAAGTAGGTTTCCTTTACCCACTTGTTAATTACAACTAGGAACCTGCAGAGTAGCATTGTTTGATTGTTGCTAGACCCCTTTTGGGCTAGTAGGGATAGCCTCTATACGTAGAGGGGATTTACCTCTCCAACACCTTGAACACAGTGTGGCACAGAGGCAAGTATAATAACTCTGTTAGCAGCAAGTGAGTCAAGGAAGGTGTATGAGAGGTTCCAACACTTCGAAGGGGGAAGGAGGTGAAGGTGACTTCCAAGTTGAAAGGGATCAGTCCCAACTCGGCTAGGAATACACAACACAAAGGACATGCACAACTTTCAGCGGAGCAGTCCACTCAGATGCGGCAGCCACATCATACAAGATAAGATAACGCGTACAACACTCACAGATTAGTCTGAGACGAGTGTGATGGTTTTTATAGCAAGGTTCAAGTGAAAGGTCTGTATGATGCTCAACAGAGCAGTCGACATGGACTGTGACACCATTAACAACATATGCAACACATTAACAACAATATTCATATAATTTCATGTGAATCAATTCATACACACGTACGTAAGCTAAATAACACATATCATTAAAGCAACTGGAGCAGTCCAACTACAATAACAACATATGCATGAAAATGTGTTGGCTGTTATTATATAAAGAAGTGTAAGTCACAATCATACAGTACATCCATGTAAACCTGCTGGCCCCAATAGTGGAACGTTACAACCACATCTTCCTGCTCCTCCAAAGAGATGTACTAGCTCTGTGCAGTGGAGAAGCCGAGGTGCGTTACAATACTATCCAAGCCTTCTTCAAAATAGTCTTAGTAGAAGCTTGGTTGACCAAAAGCCTATACAATGAGTTATAAGGGAATATTTACAGCAAAGGGTGGGGTGAACCTTGACATTCCCCTTTGTGACAGTTCAACTACCCTCATGACTATTCACCTACTCTATGACTCTTACATCCAACTATGGACACTTGACTTATACTTGACATGACATTACAATGCACATGTACTCATGTGAGACAACATGGCTTGAGCAAGCCAAGAAAGGCATCACTTACACTCAGTCCACTGTGGTGAGACCAACTCTATGGCATGCTTGTGATGGTGAAGGTGGTGACATCTTACTAAGCGAAATCTTCCCTCCGTTGCAAATAATGCATTGGTTTGGCCCTTTCATCTAACTCGTCTACTAACATGTGCATTGTCTTACCAAGTATGGTTGAACCGGCAACACACTGATGCATAGTGTCCATGCTGATCTTCAAGTGTGTGTTGGTGGTCATGCACATCAACTTGCCGAAGTACATGTTCAACCCCAGTTGGACTTTCTTCTTGTCTTTGCATTGTTGAGTGTGTTGAATGGGTTGGATTGCATGTGTGTGCTAAATGACATGCATGTTGTTGAATCCCTTGCATGCAATCAACAACACTACTCACCATGTATGCTCTATGTCAGCTGCTGGGATGGATCCTTAACTTGTATGGGAAGAGTTTCATCCGTGAGTGCATGTTGCACCCACTGTTGTTCCTGTTCCTGTTGCGATTCATTCGTTTGTCTGTGCAGCTTCATGTTCTTCCTGAGTTTCTGCTTCAGCACATGCAACTCCTTCTTTGTCCCATCTTCTACCTTCACGCAATCTTCATGTCGTGGTGTCACTTCATAGCTGGAGTCTTCAAAGTTGCTTTCATCATCAATGGACCTGCTTGAGCTTGCAACCTTGTTCTGCCTCCATGTTGTCAACAACCCTCCTCTTGCATTCGTTGCATTTGGTATGATGTCTTCAACTGTTGTTCATGATGATGCTCGCTATGATGCTGCTACTGTCATATCTTGATGTCCTTCTCACGAACAACTTGATGTCTTCGTGGGTAGGCAATTCCATAGACACTTGATTGACTGCATCCCTAAGTGTGCTCTAAACGGTGTCTTTGCCTCTGCTCTCTTGGAAACCATTGTACCTATACTGCTAAGAGGCAGATGAACACCTGCGGTACCTAGAGACATGGCAACACTCATGGCAAGCAATCTATCAGTTGAAAACTAAAATGAACATGAGAACTGACTTGCAACATACTTGGGTGAATGATCATGAAGGTTGCATAATTTCAGCTGGGAGGTCAGGAGACCAACTGCCAAGACTGCACAAGGCATAGTATGGGTTGCTGGGAGACTGATTGACTGCTGGAATTGCAATGCACAGTCCAGTGTGGCTGCTGATCGTTGGGATTGCGCAATGCACAATTCCAGCTGGGAAGGACTATTGGCCCAGGGACATATTTGTGCAATTTCTTGGGCCAATAAGCCACTATCATCCAGAAATATGCAAAACCGTCCTGGAGGCCAATGCTAGGTAGGAATGTGCAAATCTGGAGAGGAAGGTGAGCCTTCCTTCCCCAGATTGTTCAATGTAACCTTGGTGAAGGTAGAGCCCGGGCTAAGGTTGGCCCGACTCGCCGACGGGCAACTGAAAGCAAGTAAGTCAGTGAATGCATGGCGACACTAAGTGATAACATAAGTGATTAATAGTGCTTGCAAAACATGAACGAAAGATTCAGCAAATAAATCAACATGCATGTGGGTGAGGCAGTTCGCCGATTGGGCGAACGTCCATGAAAAATAGTTTCATGCATGTGACAATAGTGAAATAGAAATAAAAACTAAAACAAAGCTACGACAAGCTATTATATATGTAAACGATAGAAAGCATTCAAAGAAATCAAGCAAACAATACTCCTACAAGTGAAAACACAAAAAGAGATAGAAATGCAGCACAAGGCATGAGAAGCGGGCTCACCCCAAAATAGCTGAGCTGAATGTGCTGATTTCTCCTAGATGTGATGTGGGATGCTAGAGCTGCAAGGTTGATGTGAGGAATGAGATCTATAGCATCCGGTTGATGAGTTTTGATCACATCAATGTTGTGACATGCATGCCATGAATATAGGGGAAGCGACACTTGGTGGGAGGTTTCAGAGTTGCTCCTTGCATGTAACCTCCAATTGCTAAACACAAATCCATGAAACAAGGGATGCCTTTGCATGCTATCTTGGGAGAAGTAGCCCATGCATGCAAGTCTATTTTGCTCAGTCTCGGAGGGAACTGGTCAACTCAGTTGTACATGCAAGAGACTACTCGACTCCTAGAGAAAAATGCACATTTCTGGTTGGGAGCTGGGTTGGCTGTCTAGGAGATTTGCATAATTTCTAGGCAGAGAAATTGACTGCTACCTAGATTTGTGCAAATCTTGGGCTAAACAGCCTACTGCTACGAAAATTTGTGCAAATCCTGCTGGGAGGGTTGGCTGGCAGGATTGCGCAATCCTGGAGCCCAACAGGTTGTCAAAGAGGATTGCGCAATTCTTGGAGGGAAGGATGGTTGCCCTCCAGAAATGCACAATTTTCAAGGGGAACCTACTCAACCTACAGTTGGACCAAGTTTGGGTGAGCAACCTCTAAGGGGAATCGATCAACTATGATCAACAGGCTGCCTTTGTGCGAGGAAAACACTTGAAGCTTGAGTACTTGATGGAAGAAGACAAAGTGTTGTGTAAGGTTGGTAGGGAGGTTCCAAAACAAGATAAGGAAAAAGTTTGGAGGGTAGTTGTAGCTACTACAACAGAAAGCCTATATGCCCTTTCATTGTCAATACCAGGCAGGCCTTTTGGCCAACTGAGAATCTGTTGAAATAAATGAATTTTGAAATGGGAGATATTTGGTATTATTACTCCCATGGTGTCATTGTAAAGAAAATAAAAATAACTAATGCTTCAACCTATGATTATGAATATAGGCTAGAGATTGAGACTCCAACAACAAAGGATAAGACACATAAAAGGAGTGTGAATGGGACCGAAGATGTCATGAACTAGAGGACATTCATACCAACAAAAGGGCCAAGACCCGAGAATCAAAGGAAGAGGATATTGAAACGAGGTTGATGGAGATAAAACCAAACCATCTAGGCTTCCAAGTGACCCTAGAAGACCCACAACAAGCTTATGCTTCCTCATCTACAGAGGTAGCCCTTATGAGTTATGCAACGAGTTCAAAAATGACAAAATCTAGTTGGCCTACAGGGAAGGTGATGGAGGAAAGTAACAATAAAGTGAGGGAAGAGATGTAACGACAACTGGCATCACATTCTGTGCCCTACCAAACTAGACTCTTAGATGCCATGAGAGGAACCAGATGAAGTTTTAACTACACCACCCCTTGTCAAAGTCCCTCCCATTAAGCTCACAGTTTAAGGCTTTGGATGTGCCTTTGGACCTAACAAGTGCCCCTTTGCCTGAAAAAATAAACTTTCACAGGTAGGTGGGAGAAATGTTGTATAGTGAGCTAAGCAGGAATGCCATGACCATTAGTAAAGATGAAAAGTTGCTAGAGAAGGTTGCAATGAATCTTAAACAAGATATGGCTAACTCTATATCCTTACACATGCAAAAAGAGAACTTAAAGGAACTGATTGTGAAGTTGGGAGTGAATCCATAAGACAAATTTGTCTTAGAAATTCTTATCTAGGGTTCACAAGCTGAAATCGAAGAACTAAGGCATAAGTTGAAGATGCCTGCTAGTGAATATGTGCAGTCCAAAGAACTAGAACAGGTGGAGGAATAAAAAGAGATCACGTATAAGGAGATAATAGACATGAATAATTAATTGGTGGCCCTCAAGCAATAGGGAGCCAAGCATCAAAAGAAAATTGACTCCCACATTTGTGTAGTGCTCATACTAGAGAATCCACAAAATACTACAAAACAACTCACTAAAACCTTCACCAAGCTACAAATCTTAGAAGTAGAACTCAATAAGGTACATGTAGATTTAGACAATTCCAAACATGCTCTTGCACAAAAGGAGAAGCTACTAGAGACTACCAATACCTATGTAGCACTGATCAACAAAAATCTGTAGACACCAGATCAAGAAATCACTGCACTGAAAGGAAGATTCAAACGAAACATGTCTCTCCTCCAAGATAAACAAGTAATATTAGATAAAGTGATAAAAAATATGAAGAAAAATTGGGAGTATATAACTCTGATGGTAGAGAAAAACGTTGTAATCAAGGATTATGGGTTCTTCATCTTATCTACCAAGGTAGAGGGTGAAAAACATGTTGAGACATCTAAAATATGTATCCAATATGTCAATGAAAAACCACTCAGTGAGTTGAGATCCATAGATGTTGTAGATCAGGTGATGACAATCATGGATGTCTCCAAAATGGTCTAGAAAGAAGATGCCAGACCCAAAGCTGAGGAATGTCTAGAGAAAGTATTGAAGGATGTAATTGCTTTTGATTTAGAGTTCGAGCAGAGGATCCAAGCACGACTGCCCAGTTGTTGGGATTGCTGTAAAATATAACTAGGTTTGGTCTTCATAATGATATTGTAGTTGTGATTTTGTAAATGAAGTAAAGAAGAAAATAAAATTATTTTTGTAATGCCTTACTTCATGGGTTTCATGAGCAAGAATTTTATTTTTAGATGGCTCTCATTGAGAGCCTTAGGATTTTTCAAAAGGTCAGTGCCACGTATAAATATATGTCAAATGTATTCTTGCAAATAGCCCTCCAAAGACAAGAAAAATCCTCCTCTTCCTATGTCAACTTGCTAGATGAAATAATAACTCAGGTCGGCTCACGTTATGGAGACACATCGGTTCATAAACTCTTGTCAGCTTATATATTCAAACAAACTACTATATATACCCACCTTGGCCTATTCTACAGGCAAAATATTTTGTATCTATCTCTGTGTTTTTCTGTTGGGTAGAATAGAGAATTTCATATCTCTGGCATAGTGAGAAGACTTTGGATACCTCTAAGATTTTGCAGAATAATTATAGATTTCAGATGTGAGAAAAGAGCTTGGTCTATGGCATAAGAATGTATATTGGGTAGGGAATTCAAATCCCTCTTATGTTTAGAACAAAGTGACAACAAGGAGTATTGAAGGGCCAAGATAACACTATTTAGATCTTTCTGAATCTTGGTAAATAATGGCAGAAAGACATATTCAGATGTGATCACATGTGTTTCTGAAGGAAGATAAAGAGACAACAAGATGATTCCTACAATGAAAAGTTTCTTTTTCTAGGTATCACATCAAGTGCAGAGAAACAATATTGAAGACATGATAGTTTGGTACAACTAGATCATTGTTGATGATGGTAAGAAGGTCTGACGAGAAGATATCTAGATGAGATGTCAATGATGTCAATGTCTCAATTTTCAGAGGATCAAAGAGGACGAGGAGTCAACATGAAGAGAAGATAATTTATAGGACTTATGGCTTGGTCTTGGATTATAGGTCAAGGGTCTTGGTCTTGGTATTCGTTAATTGGAATCTCTATAAGAATAATTTGTGCAAGTTTTCCTCTCAAAAAGTGAGAGGTTTTGGCCCTAGCTTATAGCCTACATGTTGTGTTTCTTGTCTATTTATTTTCATGCATTGGTTATTGTTTGATGAAGAAGAACATTAATAATCTAACATGAAGAAGATCCTTGTCTAAATAAGTAAAAGGTATTCACAAGTAGTCACTAATGGAAGAGAAATCACCTAATGCTAATGCACTAGATTTCTCAACATGGTATCCGAGCTAAGGTATTGAAATCAAAGGAAGGGCATCTAATCAAAGAGACACTGAAGGATCGAGTTTCAAGAAAGTCATCAAAGTAAGTCGAAGGTTATCAAAGAAAAAGATCAAGATCTACATTAAAGAATTAAACCCTATATCGAATAATAATTCTATAACAACAAAAGTTTTAGATCCTATAGTCATCATCAAAAGACCACAAAGACCCTCATAAAGTTATCTACAAAGAAATGTAGCTTGAAGTACCTTAATTTTGAAGATCACATCATCTTGGAGAGATTCAAAATCCTAGAAGCATTTCTAATCTACACTGCAAAATAAGTTGAAGTATGTTGAAGGTGAGAAGGCATTATCATCATCTTCAAAGATATAAGGAAATCTCCATATCATTTCAGCAAGGATCCCCTCCTTATCCTTGTAGAAAATCACTCAAGGAAGCGACAAAACATACTCATATATCACCATCAATAAGGAGGGCTAGATCTAAAGGCATTGTCATCATAAAAGGAGCAATATCCTCTCACTAAATAAGGGTTTTTCATTTGGAAGAAGATCATCCCAAAGGATCACTAATACATCTTCTTTAACCATCATCAAATTGATCAAGTTGAATATTTCATCCTCACTTTTCAAGTAAGTATCTTTCATTCTTTAATAAATTTGGTAAAATGACTCCGTGTTTGCAAGGAGATCTATAAGCCGGTTGGGTCATCGAAATTCCTTGCATGGAAAAGGAGGATAGACATAGTCCTTGAAGAAAGTGAATTCATTGAACACGTCAATGGAAAGGTCTCCCCTGAATACATGGAAAGGGATCAACGGGATCAAGGGATTCTTATGTAATCAGTCAAATATCCCTCATCCCTATATAGTTGTATTGGAGAAATCAAAGAGATATATATGATAGGATGGTAGAGATATTCTCTGAATATGCGATAACGAAGGTCACATACTTAGATATGATCTACATAAATTGAAGGTATCAAAGGATAAAGGGTTATGTTCATAAGATCTCAATCGAAAGATCTGGGAAAGATAATCCTAAATGTTCTAAATTCACTAACTGATAAACAAGGCAACAATGTCTATGAGGATAAGAAGGCTATCCCATTCAAAAACTTGTGGTTTCTATGCAAGATAGAACAAGACAAGTTGAGGGAAAAAGTGTTGAAGGATCAAATGAAAGGATTTAGACATTTTGTTGAAAGGAAAGAGTAACATAGCTACGATTCAATGCTATGAACATTACAGGAAAGATTTTCCTTAGCTTAAGAAGGACAATAACAATAATAATAGAGAATAAGTCCATTTCACCAAAGAAGTGGAGGAAGTTGAAAGAAGGAAGTCGGAGGAAGAATAAAATCAGTAGAAGTAAGAACTTGTGACATCACGATAAGAAATATGAAGAATGTATGATGGTCAACTTTGAAGGATATATCCCTTGGTAACCTCATTGAAAGATCAAAGGAAGAAGTCATCCAGGACAAGTCTCATCATACATTAGTCAAAAGGAAAACATCCGTTGAATAAGGATATGCAATATCCTCAAGATTATCTAATAGAATCCTCATCGGGATTCATCGATATAGAGAGGAAGCAAGTGTTTCATCAAGAACTCCAACTTGTGGAGTTCATGGGATGATGGTATGATGACATAAGAGATGAAATAGATCCAAAGGTTGAAGATATTTTGAATCAGGGAAGTTGTTGAAAGAAGCCTAGATGAAATAAAGGTAAATGAGGTATGTATGCATGTATTAAATACTATAATGTCATGTTATATGATTGAAAGTAACATGGATGACTACTTCTATCTCGAGAAGCATGATGAAAGGAAGAAGGATCTCCTCCTATGAAAAGATGCAGAAAGCAATAAGCCACACTAGATGAAATCAACATAATATGTCCTCATATGAAGTTTGAGGTGATTGACTACAATTAAGGAACTCTAATTGGAATCTCCTGGAATGAAATGTGTGAAAGGAAGGAAGAGATCATGAGGTATGCAACCATGGTAAAGGAAATCAACATCCAGAAGACAAAGAAATATTTGACTAGGAAATATCTCATAAAGATATGAAGACTCTGATGGAAGTCTGAAAAAAATGGAGACCCTTGAAAATGGATATCTTTGGGAGATGTGTCAACATGTGTGCAGTATGTTGATGCCTATAGGAATATGTCATAATGAAATACCATCAAAAAGGTAATTTTTATTTAAGTGTTCATTTCTTATTTTTGAACAACTACCTGGATGAGCTTATGCGGGGCTACCAAAGGGAAGAACTATGAATGTCTTCTATGAAGAACCTTGTAGAAGGATGCAAGAACCTTCTAGAAAGGAAAGCTTGGTGAAGGTATCAGAACATGAAGCAATGCCAGATGAAGACTAATGAATCACTTTCTGATGAAACGAATGATGACATGGCTGATGGATGGAAGTGATGGATGGTCTATTTCCTATGAAGAAATCCCCGAAAGATGAAGACTCCACAAAAAATAAGAAATTCATGACATCAAAGAAAGTAGTTCTTCAAACAAATGGTTGCCCCATCATCTCCACCTGAGAAGTTGTTGAAGGTCACTATTTTGAGAGGGAGCCTTGAAAGTTTCTTACCTGGAAGAAACTTGGAAATTCCTAAGCCGAGAGGGAGCTTAGTTACATTCCTTGTGTATGAATGAGTAAATTCCTTTATTGGAATAGATATGTCCTTCCTAATTGAGAGGGATAGATAGACACATCATTTTGGTCTTCACCTAGGAAGACAAAATGAGAGGATTGGGTGATAATTTGGCATCTGATACTATTTGAGGATGAGATAGGGCATCCAATAGAGGAGTAGTCATGGAGGACCAATATTATTTAAGGGCCGGGGAGTCCAAGACAAGAATAGTCCTCATGGAACATATATTGAGTACCCAGCTAGGATATGCTCTGAGAGAGACAATGATGAGAGTGTCTATAAATCATTGGTCTCTCCATCATTGAGCTCAGGTCTTGTGGAGAGATAGAGTTTTCATTCACTTCCTTGCAATGTAACAATGTTGGTTGATATGATCCTTAAAAAATGGGTTGCCAATCCGATTCTTCTTATGAGAAATTATTCAGATTGAGAATGAACAATTACCATTATGAATACCTCCCTAATTAAGAGGGAGTGTTGTAAAATGTAACTATGTTCAACCTTCATAATGACATTGTAATTGTGATTTTGTAAATGAAGTAAATAAGAAAACAAAATTATTTTTTTAATGCCTTGCTTCATGGGTTTCATGAAAAAGAAGTTTATTTTTAGATGGCTCCCATTAAGATCCTTAGTATTTGTCAAAAGGTCAATGTCATGTATAAAGATATGTCAAATGTATTCTTGCAAATAGCCCTCCAAGTACAAGCACAATCCTCCTCTTCCTATGTCGGCCTGCAAGATGAAATAATAACTCATGTCGGCTCACGTTATGGAGACAAACTGGTTCGTAGACTCATGTTGGCTTATAAATATGGAAAAAATACTATATATACCCACCTTGTCCTATTCCACAGGCAGAATATTTCGCATCTATCTTTGAGTTTTTCAGTTGGGTAGAATAGAGAATTTTGGATCTCTAGCATAGTGAGAAGAATTTGGAAACCTCTTCAATTTCACATAATAATTACAGAGTTCGGATGTGAGAAAAGAGATTGGTCTAAGGCACATTAATGGAGATTGGGTAGGGAATTCAAATTCCTCTTATGTTCAGATCACAGTGATATCAAGGAGTATTGAAGGGCCAAGATAAAATGGTTCGAATCTTTCTTAAGCTTGGTACAAAGTGGAAGCAAGATATATTCAGATGTGATCATATGAGCTTCTAAAGGAAGGTAAAGGGAAAACAAGATGCTTCCTACAATGAAGAGTCTCTTTGTCTAGGTATCACATCAAGTGCAGAGAAACACCCTTGAAGACATGACAGTTTGGTACAACCACAGATCGTTGTTGATGATAGTAAGAAGGTCTAACGAGAAGAGATCTAGATGAGATCTCATTGATGTGAATGTCTTAATGCTCAAAGGATCAAAGAGAAAGATGAGTCAATAGGAAGAGAAGGCAATCTAGAGGACTTGTGGCTTGGTATTGGAGTAACTAATAGGTCAAGTGTCTTGGCCTTGGTATTCGTCAATTGGAATCTCTATAAGAAGAATTTGTGTAGGTTTTCCTCTCAAAGAGTGAGAGATTTTGGCCTTGACTTATAGCCTACATGTTTGTTCTATTGTCTATTTATGTGTTGGAAATACGGGGGGGGGGGGGGGTGAATCAATATTCCTTTTCAATTGTTATTTTTACCAGTTAAATAATTTATATTTAGAACAAAAAATGAAAAATAGGAATACATGATTTTATTAATATAATATTTACAATAAATCAGATACAATATATATAAGGCTCCAACATGTTACCAAGCACCAACTTGGACTTTTTGTGAGGCTCCAACCTTGTCTTGTCAAGGCACCAACCTTGGATTTAGGAGCACCAACTCCAAGGACATGAATCCTTCCAATTCTAAGGCACCAACACCAAGGGCTCCAACCCTTTGCTATATATTGTCTGGATATGTTTGGTAGTAATTCTCTACTCCCAAAATCTTCTTCACTGAATTTTGTCAATCTACAACTTCATTGTAGTCTCCATGCTACATCATCAATGACAACTTGTCTTCATATGGAGGAGTCTTCACAACTCTTCATATTTCCAACACAGGGTCTGAAAAGTTACCTCATGATGATTTCAGTTAGCCCTCATGATCTCCAATAATGTCTCCAAGATCTGCTGATACTTATCAACAAGATATTTGCACTAGGCCTTAATGTCTTTTCAAAACAACTCTGTTTTTACCATCTATTCTTACTGTCACAGTAACTGATTTGGGAGTGAGGCTTCAGGAGTAACTGCTTCAAGAATGACTTCTTCAGAGGAGTGAATATCACAATTTCATATTGTGCGTTCAATTAAGAAACAACCCTGGCCTGTTCATACTCAGATAATCTTCTTAGATCCACAGAGAGTCCTTTTGAACTGTTATCTGAAATCACTACCAAACACAAGTTTGAGCTTTTCAATAAATAACCCAGTCAATAGAATGTTTGACGTTTGCTTTCCTTCTTCTTCCACTGGACCCTTTGACTTCCTTCTTTTCTCGCACTTTGGCTTCCTTTCTTCTTCTGCTGGACCTTTCGGCTTCCTTCTTCGATCGCTTGATCTTCGGCTTCCTCTTTGCTCACTCGACCTTCTTCACTCACTTGATCTTCGACTTCCTCTGTGCTCACTCAATCTTTTAGCTTCCTTCTATGCTCACTCGACCTTTCAGCTTCCTTCTTCACTCGCTCGACCTTCGACTTCCCGATCTTCGACTTCCTCTATCTCTTCGAGTTCACCAATACTCAAAAGACATGTTCATTTGGAAGAGAGGCTGAATTACAATATATGTTTCATATTAAAATTATATCATAGAGACCTTTCTTTTTAATATTCATACAATAGACTCATTATTTATGGAGGATTTCATAGGAGAGACCGTACCTAATGAGGTCCCATATCCACGTCATCAATTACAATCACAACCCTTAACATGCAATATCTCTTTAGGACGTATTATAATGGTGCAGCAAGTCCGCATACATATCGCAATCGATGGATTTCAATGTGGCAAGGCTTTAAAGAGACTTGCGATGTGGCCGACACGATATCATCTTAAGGTGTATGTAATAGAACTATCAGGGCCATATTACATATCGCAATCGGAGGTTTTGAGTGGTGGCACAAAATAGAACTGCCGATATGAATTTTTCCAATATTATATATTGTTGAAAGGGCTCCCATGGTTTATTACTTCCTCCATATTACATATCGCAATCTGAGGATTTCAGTGTAACAACAAGGCTTCAAGACTCGTGATGCGGTGGATGCGGTATTTCAATAATCAGTTGTTGATAAGTCCATCGGATCCACAACCTTATCACAATCGACAGTTTGTGGGACTTCGACTAGCACATGGATTAAAAACATCCTTAACCCACGTAGTTGACCGTGATCTAAGGGTTGACTATGAGATTGATGGCTAGGATTGAGTGTAGGACTTTAGCCACAATCAAGGAAGTTCGTACTTTCCTACCCCCTCTCTTCTGATAGTTGTCACTCCTGTGACATCTCTTCCTCTTTCACTCTTTCGACAGTTTTTCTTCTTTACTATTCTCTTATCGTTGTTTCTCTACTAGATCGACTGCGTCATTTGTTGTTCAATTGACCTCCTGATGTTTAATTGTTGTTCAATTGATCTCCTGCATCATTTGCTGTTCAATTGTTGTTCAACTGACCTCCTACGTCATTTGCTGTTCAATTGTTGTTCAGTTGACCTCCTGTGTCATTTGTTGTTCAATTACTATTCAATTGTCCTCCATCTCACCATATCATCATATATCGAACTTTCATCACTATGAGCATTATGATCAATAGGCATCAATGGACAATCATGTATAAAAGAATTTGCCATCACAAACACTTCTATATTGACATCAATGACAACCTAGATTAACAATCTCACCCTTTGTCATTGATTTCAATATTCTTCTTCTCTCCCCCTTTGACATGAATGGCAAAGGAGTGCACAAGAACTCCCCCTGTCAAACTACTTCTGTTTTTTGTGAATAGTATATTTTTATGGGTATGTTACTCCCCCTGACGTGGTGCTCTTCTTTTTACTCAACATAGAAGGATTGTTTCCTCATCATCAGCTAGCACATTATCCCTTCTTCATGTCTCAAAAAAATGTTGTTCATGAATAAGAATTCATGACTTCTTCTTGCGAAATTTCTTCTTGAAGATTGATGGTGATCATTATAAGCCCTACAATCTTTTGCCATGTGTCCAAAGTTTGTACAAGAATAACAATAACCAAGAAATAAACTTTTGTACCTAGGAGATGGAGATTTCCTTGATGTACTTCTAAATTCTTTCTACCTTGATATCCTTTGATGATAATTATTACTTCTCGCATCCTTGACAACATCTACATTTCTTCTTGGAGTGAGATTTCTTCCATTGTTTCCTTGACTCTTCTCCTTACCTTTGCTGGAACTGGGAGCATCAACATTTCTTTCTGTCTTCCTCACTTCCTTTTTGTTTGAAGCATTATCATTCTTTCTTGAGGATTCACCTACATACCCGAGACCTGATTTATCAAATGGACATCTTTGATGGTTGAGCATGTCATCCAAGGCTTAAGAGCTCTTCAAGGTTTTTTCCATCCCTTCAACCTTTTTCCTGAGGGAGAAAATCTCTTCTTCCATTTTTTCGCAATCATTATTCTTCTTAGAAAGTTGCTTGTCAATCTCTTCCTTAATACGTATTGCTTCATTTGCTTCTAATTTAAGGGAGATGATATCTGACTTCATTTTGAAGATTTCTTCATTTTCCTTTGTTATACTGCTTTCCATTTCTTCCTTGATTCTTGTAGCTTTACATGTTTCGGCCTTGAGAAGGTTGATGTTAGATTTTAATTTGAAGATTTATCCATCCTTTTCTTTTAGTTGACATATCATGGTGTTTCTCTCCTTTTCTGCTTCATCAACCTATCCTTCTCTGATTGCCAATGCTTCCATTGTCTTCCAGCTCCTTGTGCTAGCTTTCTTGTTTCTTGTAGTTAAGATTTGAGAGAGGAGACCTCTACCTTGTACTAACCAATCTCTTCTTCAAGTTTTTTCAAGCTCTTATGCCTTTGTTCAAGTTGACTTGATAAGGTATCTTCCCGTTTCTTTGCTTCATCCAATTGATTTTTCATGGATATGACTTCTTCATGATGCTTTCTTTTGCTTTGATGAAATTCCTTCTTAAGCTTGGTAAGCTCTTCATCCCTTTCTTGTACTTAAAGCTTGACGAGGTCGACTTTATTCCTTGTTTGGTCTTAGTCACCAACTAGTTATTTCTTATTAAGTTCCTCATTTTCCTTTTTCAAATTGATAATCTCTTCCATGGCAGCCATAAGTTTAGTGAGGAGATCTTCAGCTTCTATGATGGGTTCTGGATTTCCTTCTTGGTTTCTATCATCTTCTTGACTAGTGGTCATGGTCAATGCTCCTTTTGAGTGAAGGTCATGAAGTTTGTCCCATATACCCTTTGCTAACGAAAACTTTCCTAAATTGTTCTTTATAGACTCTAGTAGCCCATTCAAGATTGCCTTCATTTCTTTTGCATTGTACTTCTTGGATTCTCTATTCATCATGTTATCAATAATGATTGATTCCCATACTTCAATTCCTTAAGGCTTTAAGAAATTTCTCATTCTTGCTGCCCATATAACAAATTTTCCATTGAACCATGGAGCCTCCACAAATTGATTGACTTCTATTTCAATGGTAGAGGGAGACACATCTTTAGGAGGATTGGAGACTTTCTTGCTTGGCTTCACCATTTGTGTTCTAATCATCAACCTTCAAGCTATTAGACCTTTGAGTGAAGGTACTAGCTTTGATACCAATTGTTGGAAATACTGAAGGGGGGGGGGTGAATCAGTATTCCTTTTCAATTGTTATTTTTACTAGTTAAATCATTTATATTTAGAACACAAAATGAACAATAGGAATAAATGCTTTTATTAATATAATATTTACAATAAATAAGATACAATATATATAAGGCTCCAACATGTTACCAAGCACCAACTTGGACTTTTTGTGAATCTCCAACCTCCAGGGCACCAACCTTGTCTTTTCAAGGCACCAACCTTGGATTTAGGAGCACCAACTCCAAGGACACCAATCCTTCCAATTCTGAGGCACCAACCCTAAGGGCTTCAACCCTATACTATATATTGTCTGGATATGTTTTGTAACAATTCTCTGCTCCCAAAATCTTCTTCACTGAATTTTGTCAATCTAGAGCTTCACTGTAGTCTCCATGCTACATCATCAATGACAACCTGTCTTCATATGAATGAGTCTTCACAACTCTTCATATTGCCAACACAGGGTCTAGAAAGTTACCTCATGATGATTTCAATTAGCCATCATGATCTCCAATAATGTCTCCAATATCTGTTGATACTTATCAACAAGATATATGCGCTAGGCCTCAATGTCTTTTCAAAACAACTCTGTTTCGACCCTCTATTCTTACTGTCATAGTAAATGCTTCAGAAGTGAGGCTTCAGGAGTAACTGCTTCAAGAATGACTTCTTCAGAGGAGTGACTATTGGAGTTTCATATTGTACATTCAATTAAGAAACAACCCTGGCCTGTTCATACTTAGATAATCTTCTTAGATCCGCAGAGCATCCTTTTGAATTGTTATCTAAAATCACTAGAAAACATAGGTCCGAGCTTTTCAATAAATAACATAGTCAACGAAATGTTTGACGTTCATTTTCCTTCTTCTTCCACTGGACCCTTCGGCTTCCTTCTTCGCTCATGCTTTGGCTTCCTTTCTTCTTCCACTGGACCTTTCGGCTTCCTTCTTTGATTGCTTGATGTTCGACTTCCTCTGTGCTCACTTGACCTTCTTCGCTCACTTGATCTTCAGCTTCCTTCGTGCTCACTCAACCTTTCGGCTTCCTTCTACACTCACTCGAACTTTTGGCTTCCTTCTTCACTCGCTCTACCTTAGGCTTCCCAATCTTCAGCTTCCTTTGTCTCTTCGAGTTCACCAATACTCAAAAGACACGTTCATTTGGAAGACAGGCTGAATTACAATAAATGTTGCATATTAAAATTATATCAGAGAGGCCCTTTTTTTCAATATTCATACAATAGACTCATTATTCACGGAGGATTTCATAGGAGAGACCGTACCCAATGAGGTTCCACATCAATGTCATTAATCACAATCACAACTTTTGGAGGTCCCGCAATCGCAACTCTTAACATGTGATATTTATTTAGGACATATTATAATGGTGCAGCGGGTCTGGATACATATCGCAATTGGTAGATTTCAATGCGGGAAGTCTTTAAAGAGACTTGCGATGTGGTGGACGTGATATCATCTTAATGTAGAATTTCTCTACAAATTAGCTAGCTCACTGATATCATGTAGAAATTTCACCTGCAGATCCAACTGATATATGCAATGTACTAAAGCATAATACGAGATCTACATCTACCATAAACTTAGTGGAAGCTTAATTAACCATGAGCAACATCAAGCATGAACACATATAACTGATAAGAAGCAATCAATCACACATAACAAAGAAGAATTTATCCGAGAAAAGCACCAGCCTAAAATCCCATCTCTGTATTATCAATCAAGTGGAAATCCTCAACAACATACAAAAAGAATCAGCTCAAAAGCTATCTTGATGTCTCTGTACTCTGATGATCTAGCTCGTGGACTACCTAGTCCTGTATATATAGGCTGCACCTCAGTTCCAAGCTCCTATTTCCTTCCCCATGCAAGGAATACTTACTAGAAATATCCTAGCATCTGATAGTACACTGTCCCACATCTGATCTCAACTGGGTCTCTGACAGAACTGACATGCATCAGTTATCCATGAGTGAGTAGATAGTTATATGAAAATAATAGTTGTCACATGCATGCAAGCATCAACAAACTATATCTCATTAATTTAACAACTTGTTAAATTAATCAAACTGAACTTGACAAAGTTAAACTAAGTCAACTGATCCTCTCAATATAGAACTCATCCTTAATTCCTCAATCAGTGGAGCAAATCAAGGACACATTCCCCAATTAGTGGAGAAATAATTGCATGTTCTCACAAAGACTTCAAGTTTGCTTTTCCTTAACTAATTAACTCAAGGAGAATTAATTAATTAATATTCCAAATTGCTGGTAAGACCAAATTCGAATTTACTTCCTATAGATAGACCAGGGACTACTACAAATAGGAAGGAACCCAAAAATTCTATTTTTAGAAGATGCTATTTTTAGCAGTTTCACCTCTCACCCAAGGTGGCCAAAATGCTCATTGGCAAAACTGCTATTTTTAGTAGTTCTATTTTAAGAACTTTCTAAATTTAGCATTTCTTGTTACACATTTTTCAAAACTCCCTCTCAACAAGAAAGGCTTCCTCTCGAACCTGATCCTGTAATTCTGGAATGTTCTGCATGCAACACATCTAGCAACTAACTACTCTGTTGGGCTAGAAACATACTCTGATGCTGAAGCTCTACCTGTTGCTGACAAGTGCTTCATCTCTGACCTCTATGCTACTATAACATCTCCATGCATCTCGCATTGTTACACCTTTCTCTGTGCTACCCTCCACTGTGCAACACAGTTGTGCCTCTCGCATTGTTGTAACCTGCATGCTCTGCACTGTCCTAGGATTCCCTGCACTGTAACTCTCTCTGCCGCTCCATCCGCATTTATCTCTATCCAATCAGTTTGTTCCTTCTACTCCACATCGGGGCTCTATAGCAAGGTCTCATCCAAGAGGTTGGGTACCTCAAGGATCCTACCCCTCCTCCTTGGGACGATCACTCTATATCGCCCCACCTCCTACTTGGAGGTATGGCTGCATGTGATCCCTCTGCCAACCTGGCTTGAAGTTTCCCCCTACTGGAGGTCTCTGCATGAGTAGATATCTCTACTCGATCTCCACTCAACTTCCCTTGTTGTGGCTGCTCCACAACCTCCTGAGGCTGCTGCACCAATTGTGGCTCCTCCACAATTGTTTGAGACTTCTTCTGGTGCTGCATGTTGAGAGGTAATATAGTCTCCCTCTCAACCACCAAGTCTCTATTTGTTACCTTGCTGCTCAAGGCTTTGCATGCATCTTGAACCTCAAGAACATACAGATTCTTGACCTGTGAACCATTCTGCTTCACCTGTCTAGTGATGATGTGTCTAAGGAAAACCTTTCCCTTACTGAAGACTACATCATAGCCTCTATCTTCCAGCATCATGATCGACACCAAGTTTCTCTT
>APFE031119503.1:2188-24023 GCA_000404065.3 Pinus taeda | reverse complement strand
AACAAACTCTTGTCACTGGTCATGTGGAAAGAAGCTCCACTGTCAAGAAACCAACCACTTCCCACCATGGATGAAACCATGCATGCGAAGAGTGTGAAATCCAACTCGAACTGTGAAGCAAGTGCCTCACCTTCATATCCTTCCCCAGATCCCTTCTTTGATTTCCTCAGTGGAAAATTTTTAACAAAATGGCCCACCTCATGACAATGAAAGCATCGTACTTTCAATTTGTCAACCTTCTTCCCACCATTAGAAGAACTGGATTCAGAAAGAGAAACCTTCTCCTTCCCCTTCTTTGCCTTACTCGCTAAGCCACAGTTCTCCTCATCCTCCATGGATGAAGAACTGTCTCTAGTGCTCTGTCTGATCTCCTCCTGCATCAAATTCGACCATAGTCGTTCCCAATCTGGCAGTTTCTCCCTTCCATTAACCGAGTCCTAGTAGCTATGTTAGCTCTTAGGAAGGCCAAGGAGTGCTAGACACACCATACCATCATTAGCTATCATGACCCCTACACTTGCAAGCTCATCCCTACATGTGATGAGCTTGGTCATATACATAGAGATCGTCTCATCCTTTTCACACTTGATCTTTCGAAGTTTGTCCTTTAGTTCCAGCTTCCTATGATCACTGCTATTCTGATATAAATCTTTCAATGTTTTCCACATTGCAAATGGAGTCTCCTTCCCATGGAGGCTCGAGACAATGTGATCTCGCATTCCCTCCAAGAGAATTCTCGTAGCTCTAGCCACACACTTCTTCCATTCCGCCAGTTGAGTAGCATCAGTAGGCTTAGGACTTCTCGATCAATGAAGTCCTTGAGGCCGTTATCTTCCAATACTACCTCCATATGATCCTTCCAAGCTATATAGTTTGAGCTGCCATCAAGGGCATACTCAAGCCTCAAACCATAGAATGCCATCGGTGAAATAGATGTGATAAGAACTTGAGATATATATCCCAAATAATAAACTTTGAATTCCTTCTTGTATACTGTTCTTCCTTGATCACCTGTGCTCCGATACCATGTAGAATTTTCTCTACAAATAAGCTAGCTCACTGATATCATCTAGAAATTTCACCTGCAGATCCAACTAATATATGCAATGTACTAAAGCATAATACTAGATCTACATCTACCATAAACTTAGCGGAAGCTTAATTAACCATGAGCAACATCAAGCATGAACACATATAAATGATAAGAAGGAATCAATCACACATAACAAAGAAGAATTTATCTGGGAAAAGCACCAGCCTAAAACCCCATATCTGTATTGTCAATCAAGTGGAAATCCTCAACAACATACAAAAAGAATCAGCTCAAAAGCTATCCTACTCTCTCTGTACTCTGATGATCTAGCTCATGGACTACCTAGCCCTATATATAAAGGCTGCACCTCAGGTCCAAGCTCCTATTTCCTTCCCCATGCAAGGAATACTTATTATAAATATCCTATCATCTGATAGTACACTGTCCCACATCTGATCTCAACTAGGTTTCTAATAGAACTGACATGCATCAGTTATCCATGAGTGAATACATAGTTATCTGAAAATAATTGTTGTCACATGCATGCAAGCATCAACAAACTATATCTCATTAATTTAACAACCTGTTAAATTAATCTAATTAAACTTGACTAAGTTAAACTAAGTCAACTGATCCTCTCAACATAGAACTCATCCTTAATTCCTCAATCAGTGGAGCAAATCAAGGACACATTCCCCAATTAGTGGAGAAATAATTGCATGTTCTCACAAAGACTTCAAGTTTGCTTTTCCTTAACTAATTAACTCATGGAGCATTTATTAATTAATACTCCAAACTACTGGTAAGACCAAATTGGAATTTACTTCCTATAGATAGACCAGGGACTACTATAAATAGGAAGGGACCCAAAAATGCTATTTTTAGAAGATGCTATTTTTAGCAGTTTCACCTCTCACCCAAGGTGGCCAAAATGCTCATTGGCCAAACTGTTATTTTTAGAAGTGTTATTTTTAGCAATTCTATTTTTAGCACTTTCTATATTTAGCATTTCTTGTTGCACATTTTTCAAAACTTAAGGCATATTTAATGGACTATCGGGTCCGTATTACATATCGCAATCAGAGGTTTTGAGTGGTGGCATAAAATAGAAGTGCCGATATGATTTCTACTGATATTATATACTGTCGAAAGGGTTCTCATGGTTTCTTACTTCCTCCATATTACATATCACAATCTGAGGATTTCAATGTAACAACAAGGCTTCAAGACTTGTGATGCGGTGGATGTGATATTTTAATAAAAAGTTGTTGATAAGTATATCAGATCCACAACCTTATCGCAATCGACGGTTTGCGGGTCTTCAACTGGCACATGGATTAGAAATGGCCTTAACCCTCGCAGTTGACCGTGATCTAAGGGTTGACTATGAGATCAATGGTTAGGATTGAGTGCAGGACTTCAGCCACGATCAAGGAAGTCCGTACTTTCCTACCCCTGCTCTTCCGATAGTTGTTGCTCCTATGACTTCTCTTCACTCTTCTGCTCTTCTGATAGTTTTTCTTCTTTACTCCTCTATTATCGTTGTTTCTCTATTGGATCTACTACGTCATTTGTTGTTCAATTGACCTCCTACGTCATTTGTTGTTTAATTACTGTTCAATTTTCCTCCATCTCATAATATCATCATATATCAAACTTTCATCACTATGAGTATTATGATCAATGGGCATCAATGGGCAATTATGTATCAAAGAATTTTCCATCACAAACACTGGTATATTGACATCAATGACAACCTAGATTAACATTATGTTCATGGATCTGTTAATATTTGATGAACAAGTACACTAATAATCTAACATGAAGAAGATCCTAATCTAAACAAGTAAAAGGTATTCACAAGAAGTCATTAATGGAAGAGAAATCACCTAATGTTAATGCAAGACAGTGGTGAACTATTTAAGGAAAGAATTTCAAATGCTAGGGTAGGTGAAAACCTTGTTTTGCTCCAAGCCAAATTATGCAGGACTCACAGGCCTTAAGGTCACCTATCAGGTTTTATTTCATGCTCCTATACTGATACCAACATTGTGGCAAAGATGTGACCAATTCTTCAACTCTCCATGACTCCAGATCATCGATCCAACAATTGTTCCTCTAGAACTGGTCTACTGTGAATGAATATTTTTCTAATCATGTCAATCATGACACCTTGTTGGCTTGTTGGGGTCTGACCCAGGTTCAGACATGATTTATCCAAACAAATCCTGGTACTACTGGCCCTTTCGGCAACAATCTGCGGAGCGTGGACTGAGGTCTCACGCGAAGTAGTATGGGAGGGTTCTAGAACCAGGTTTCCCCACCCTAGGGATGTCTTATGAGTTCCAAGTGGTCCGTGGTTTGACCTTGCACGCACGTTGCTACGTGCACTTATCAGTACCTCACAGCCAGTGATGTTGCCTTCGCGCAACCCTACTCGGGGGCCGAACAATGTTATTATCCAAATCCTCACTAGGAACCCAATATTAGTTGATTAACTTAGCTTATCTCTATGCTTTCATTTATACATAACAATATTCACCATTCATTCAAAAGTGCACAGTAAATAAACAGTATAATTGCACTTGCTATTAAGCATGTAATAACATAAGAATAGATACACGGAATTCAAATCAAACTTCTCTTTATTATTCTTCTTCCTTGGTTACAGACTCGATTCCACCCTGTGCACTCAGCCGTAGGGGTCCGCGCACTCAGCTGCAGACTCTACTAGGCCTCTGCGCACTCAGCTACAGAGCCTCTTCCTACTACTATGACCCAAGATACTAAACTCTTCCTCTATGCTTGCTATCTTTCAAAATCCATCCATTGGTTCCCTAACTTCTTTACAACTTAGAGCCTCGCTCTATTTATACAATCCCATGGTCCGCGGACCATGGATAGGCCAACACTACATTCAAAAATTAGGGCAAACAACCCTATGACTCTAACATACAATTTGTGCTCTGTGCCCACAATTGACCGAGTTTTTACAACAATATTACTCAAAACTTGGGCTTTGAGCCCCAAACCATGCTGTGGGCAGATTCCATGCCCAGCAGGCCCCCAACACAAACATCGTGACTCACTCTCGAGTCACTCTGTCGGCGCGGCGATCTTGGTGCAGAGTCCCTCCAATTGTTCCCATACGGTGCTGATGTCTACCACATGCTGAGTTGTTGCTTGTTGAACCTACTGCATTCATTCCTCCGTGTCTAAATTGTGTCCTTACATCTATACCGACATCCACTGTGTATGTTTATAATCCCATGCCTTTGTCCAGATCCTCGGGTCACGAAGATTGTACTTCGGTCGGTTAGTCAAATAGCTGGCCCACCCATGTAGGGCTTCAAGTGACTGCCATTTACCTTTCCTGGGAAGGGTTCTCCATTTAGTTTGAATAGCTAGACCGCACCTCCATCTGTGACCTCGTTAACCATGTATGGTCCCAGCTAGTGCATTCTGAATTTTCCTAGAATTTTTTCAAACTTACTATCATACAGCAACACTAAGTCGTTTACCTAGAAGGTGCACAACTTCATATGGCGGTGGTGCCAGGCTTTTTCATGCTGCTTTTGTACCTGCTGATGAAATCCAGCCAAAAACCGTTCTTCATCGAGTTCTTCTAATCGTGTGAGCCTTTCTTCCAGAGCTTCGCTATCCGTCATGCCTGTAAGCGCTACTATTCACAAACTAGGTACAATATATTCCATCGGCATGACAGCTTCCATGCCATAAACTAACCAGAAAGGTGTCTGTCCCATCAGTTTCTTGCACTTTTTTCTGTAAGCCCACAGCACATTAGGTATGTGCAGGTCCCAATCGTTTCACTGCGCATTGCATACTTTGGCTAGTGCAGTCTCTAGTATTTTGTTGAATGCCTCTACTATCCCATTAGCTTTTGGGTGGTACGATGTACTTTTCTGATGGTACACCTGGAACTCTTTTGTGAGTGTGATGATGGTTTCATTCAAGAAATGTGTTCCACTATCACTCATTAAGATTTTTGGACAACCAAATCAGGTCAACACATTTTTGAACAAAAAATTCGCAGCCATGGTGACCGTGCAGTCTTTGACCAGTTGCGCTTCCACTCGTCGTGTCAGGTACTTTGACGCAGTGATGATCTAGCGTGCACCTGTCTTTCCCTAAGGTTTTATTGGTCCCACAAAGTCGATTGCCCATTTCTCAAATGGTTGCAGTGTCATTTGTGGGTTTAACAACATCTCGTCCCTCCGCGATGGTTTTCCAGTCCTTTTGACATATATCGCAGGCCTTATAGTGCACTTTTGAATCCTGGTGCAGGGTTGGCCACCATGACCCTGCGCAAAGAATCTTATGTGTGGTCGCGTGTCCTGCATAGTGTCCTCCTACAACACCCCCCGCAAGGATTTGGATTCATTCGAATTCAGGTAAGTATCTTCGCAATATCTCATCATTTCCCATTTTGTATAGGTGCTCCACGATGATAGAAAAATCTGCCATGCGCACCATCAATTCCTTCTTCTGTTGGAAAAAATATTCCTTCGGCGCCATCCCTATTGTTAGAAAATGGATTCTATCTTTGAAGTTCCCATCCGGGACGCCCACTACAAAGTTTTGTGCATCAGGTAGTCCCTCCTCCAAATTAGTGGGTTCCTCGCCCGCCTCATTTCGCAACAAGCGATCTGGTCTTGTGTTCAGGTGTCCCGGCTTGAATATGACCTCAAAATCATATTACTGGAACAATAAGAGCCACCTACATGTGCGCCCCCCAACACAGGCTTATTGATTAGGTATTTTAGCGCAGAATGGTCGGTATACATCTTGAAATGTACTCCGAGCAAATAGTGTCGGTACTTTTGGAGCGCGTACACCATCGATAACCCTTCATGCTTAGTGGTGGAATAGTTCTTCTCTAATTTGGACAACCTCCAACTTGCAAATGCGATAGGGTTATCCAAACTTTCCCCGCCCTCCTGTGTGAGCACTGCTCCCAGTGCAATACACGATGCATCAATATGGACATGAAACTCCACAACCCATTTTGGGAAGAATAGGATTAGAGAGGAGGCCAATTTCCCCTTCAAGACATCCAAAATTTTCATACAATCATCATTCTAGAAAAATGTAACATCCTTTTTCAATAATTTTTCCATCAGCGTAGTGATTTGGGAATAGATGTTGATAAACTTTCTGTAGTATCCTGTGTGTCCCAAGGTAGCACGCAGTTGTTTAACACTTCGTGATGCTTCCAAATTTAGAATAATGGCAATCTTTGTAGGGTCCACCATCAGTCCTTGTTTGCAGACCACATGTCCCAGCAGGTTTCCAAAGGGAACAAGGAATGTGAACTTCTTAAGGTTCAACACAATCTGGTGTCTGTAGCAAGTATCCAGCATCAAGCATAATCTTGATACATGGTGCTTAACTAATCCAAAGACAGTGCAATCATCCAAATAGACCTCCAAGAACTTGTGTATGTATTCTTTGAATGCAGGCACAACGATGCGTGAAATGATGGTTGGCGCATTCTTCAATCCAAATAGCATAACGGTGTATTCAAAGCAAGCCCATTCCATTGCGAAGGTCGTTTTGCTCTTGTCTTCCAGCGCGATCTTGATTTGATGGTACCCTGAGAACCCATCCGTGAATGAGTATGCTTCATGGCCGTCGACATTCTCCAGTACTTCATCTGTGAAAAATATCGGGAACGGATCATGTACACATGCATCGTTCAGCTTCCTAAGGTCCATGCATATTCTTATTTCTCCCTTCTGCTTTTTCTCCTGCACTACCATAGGAATCATCAAGTCGGATTCTTCCATTAAATAAATAATTCTAGTTGTGAGCATTTTTTCTAATTCTGTGTGGACCTTCTGCTTATATTTTGGATTCAAGTAGTAAGGCCACTGCTTAATCGGCTTTGTGTCAGGTTTTAGGGTGATCTTCAACATCCCTAAGTTGCCAACGATCTGTTTTAGGTTCGTAATTTTGGTCAGGAACAAGTCTTGGTATTCGCAGAGTAACTCAACGACCTTATCCATCGTGGCATCATCCCAATAGTCCCCAAGCGTTGCGTACTTTGGCTCTACCTCCGTTCCAATGTTTACTTGCTTTGTTTTGAGCGGCGCGGTGATGTCGGGATTCTCAATTGATGGTCCTTGAACCTCGCAACAACCTTCCGTTTCTGGAATGTTAATATCTCGTGAGTCCTCATCATCCTCCTCAACATTTACGTTGTAACACTCTAGCACGCAGCTCAGTTGTGTCGCCCATTTTGGCTAAAGTACTTCCATTAGCTCCTAGGGTATTTTGAAGATAGCTGCTTTTATTTCTCGTAGTGCATCGTCAACAGTATCCCACCAACAATCTTCAAATGTGAAAGTTAATAGAAATACCTCACGCAATATATCCCATTCATGGCAGAGCTCCGTCTCAGTATACCAATTCATGGGTATGACATCCAGGGTATGATAGAAAAAATGTACCCATTCAGGTTGTGGCTCTTTCCCATAGACCTTGGTCCATTTTGCGAGGTGTGTACGTAGATCATCCTATCTGCCATACTTGTCTACTAGCCGCATCTGCGTTTTCCCAAATCATAGGCACATCATCCTTCTGCATCCACGCCAGTCCTCAACGCTTCTTTCATGCGTACACCACCACCTTGTGGGCGTCATGCGTAGTGCCCATTTCAGGGCATCGAACTACTACTGTTCTGGCACTACACTTTCAAATTTTTTCAAGAATTCATCCACCGCTGTCAACCCATCATCACATAGGTAGATACCTTCCCTTTGTTGTCACGCAACACAGTGATCTAACCATCATGTTGAAATTGAGCATGGTTACCTCATGTAACCGGTTCTGCCATCGTTCTATTTCCTCATCCGAATTTGATGTGTAGGAGCTTTCGCACTCCCACGAAATCTGGCCATCCGCTGTAGGGTTCACCCAATCTTGTTCCCGAGTGGTTATCTTGTAGATATAGTCTAGCTCGTCATCACGCACTGGCTCTATGTAGTGCGCTCCTTTCGTAAGGTCTAAAGGTACCACTACATGTAGTGACTTTTTCTCAAAAATCATTTTATGTTTTTTTAGATTTATTACTTTGTTCATATCGGTGGCCCAATCTATTCCTAGTAGCATGGGATAGGGATTGTTGTCATCGACAATCTCTATCACTTCGAAATCTACCAACGCGCTCGCACCTTCAATATCCAGCGTTACTCCTTGCAATTTTCCCATGGGTAAGATCTTCTGTTGGTTCGCCATTCACAATTGAATAGGAGACCATTGTAGCGCGGGTTTTCTCATGTGTTCCCATGTTTGTTTTGGCAGTACATTCACATCTGATCCTAGATCACGAATTACTTGATCCATTTCATAGTCCCCGATTTGTGCAGCCAATATTATTTCCCTTCCTGTTCACGATGTGTGCTTTCCAAGTTTCCAGATTACGCGCGGTTCTCCTAACCCAGTGCACCTAGTGATAAGTTCCTGCAGCCCTTTCACAACCTTGCTACCATGCATCAGTTTCATACATGTCTCCAGAAAGGTAGTGATCATTGAAGGATCCATCTTCGACTCTAGTTGATCCTTACAACTTGAAGTGGAGGCCTCCGTGAAGCTCTTCTTAGCTTCCATGAATGTCTCCTTCACGCGCTCCAGATAAAATTCAGGTTCCTTTGTAGGAGCCTTGCAAAACCACGCACTTTCTTCAGGCTACTTACCTTTGTCCTCTCCTATCGTGATACCTCTTCTGAGCACTATGTTTACATTCGGGTCCTCTTCGCGTGGCTCAGACCTCATCATTTGCAAATTCTGAGTCGGGGGAGGCTGGAGTACCCCTTTCTCGTGCAGCCTCGCTATGAGTGTAGGGCAGTCCTTTGCCTCATGATCAAACTAAGTATAGTATAAACATGATGTTCTCATTGGATTCATATAATTGCGGGCATAGTGCCCTGGCCCTCCGCAATTGTAACAAATTAGTTGTCCGCGACCCCTTCTTGGTCCCATTCCTCCTCGACCTCGTCTGTGCCCCTGAAATCTAGTGCATGCCATTCTCGCATTTGGGTTGAGGGCTCATGTTTTAGCCTACACCCTGTAGGAAGGAGTATGATCCATCATTAGCTCGTAACTTCTCCAGGTGTGCTTATCATGGCCTATCGACCTGTAGAAATTATAGAACAATTGCTAGGACATCTGCATATACTTCTGCAATAGATGACAATTATCGTAGCATGTTTTCCTCCTATTTGACAAATCGCACATCATAAAGTAGGCACTCCACTCGGTCCTGCTTGTGCCTCTGGTCTTAATGGTATTGACCCTCCTCCTTCCAAGTAATTCATGAAGATTGGACAATGGTCGTTATCATGCCCCTGGCCTTTGCATTTTATGCACCATACCTCCTCATGCACTTCTGGGTGAGTTGTCCTGTCTTGTTTCAAGCTCTGCATTTGCAGACACAAATTTTGCAATTGTGTGTGGATTTGTTGGACTCCGAGGCTAGGATCTTGTATTGGGGTTTCGTGCAGTCCCATTGCAGTCTCCAAAGATTTAGCCTGTGTGGATAACTTCTACTGCAACAATGCCATTCTTAGATGCGGTGTTAGTGATGCTACAAACCTTGTGAGGTGCTACCCATCTGTCAAGGTCATGTTAGCTTCATGAATCATACTCTTCAATCTCTGATCTAGATCCCATGGGGTCTCTCCTGGAAGCATTGTGATCTCCTTAAACCTGATAATAGATTGTGTCTCCAACTTTGGCCTGGTAAATTCCCTGTTCAATGCAACCTGGATATTTGTGATCCTCACTTTCATATGGTCATTAGAATGCTTAATGTACCATGTCAGTGCACAATCCTGCAACAGAATCACCAACATTGCCTTCTTTATATTTTCATCCACGACTCCTTGTGCTTCCCATACGACCCTTACCATGAACCAAAATTGGTCTGGATCTTCGTTCCCTACTCCTCTGAATACCGGAAATTTTATCGCGCTCGCCATATTGAACTATGGTGGTGGCGGAGGTGGTGTAGGTGGATATGGAGGTGAAGATGGTGAGACTGGTGGCAGTGTAGGTGGAGTTGGTAGGCACAGAATTCGCTGCCTTATCAGATTGATTGCACTTTTTAGAGAAACTTGCACGAGCTTTTCTTCATTTTCCTGCCGAAGCGAAATCAAGAAGCTATTCTCTATCTCTGCACTACCTCCATTTATATAGATCCTCCCACTTCGCATAACCCCAAACATTAATTTATTCACATAACCTACTTTTCACACAATAACATGTCAATCTAAGTGTTCAGAGATTTAATGTACTTACCTCGCGGTCCTTTGAGGAAGCGTCATTTTGCCTCACTATAGCTGACTGTTGTGTCTACTGCGAAGTCGGTGATAAATCCCCCTATAATTCAATTGAGCCAATGGTCCACAGCGCGTGTGATCTTTTCTTCTGATGCTTCTAGTTTGCGCACTAATTATGGAGTCTAAACAATTGGTTTGTCGAGCCTACACCTTCCCTGACTGTCTGCTAGCTTCGCGATCCACTTATACAACTCAAAGGCAAAGGATGCAAAGAAAATTTCATGGATTTCCGTATATAAGTAGCATGCCAACCACTATTCTTTTGATACTCACGGATTCCTGTTTTCCTATGTCGGAACTCGTGAATCTTTCTATCTAACCACCCTTCAATTTCTCTCTTTGTTGGATTCTAGTGACACGACATCAGGCATCCCTTATGCAGATCTCGGTCTTGGCAACGGAACCATTTGTTGCTTGTTGGGGTCTCACGCGAAGTAGTATGGGAGGGTGCTAGAACCAGGTTTCTGCACCCTGGGGATGTCTGATGGGTTCCAAGTGGTCCATGGTTTGACCCTGCGTGCACATTGCTACGTGCACTTATCAGTACCTCGCAACCAGTGATGATGCCTTTGTGCAACCCTACTCAAGGGCCGAACAATGTTATTATCCAAATCCTTACTAGGAACCCAATATTGTTTGATTGACTTAGCTTATTTGTATGCTTTCATTTATACATAACAATACTCACCATTCATACAAAGTGTGCAGTAAATAAATAGTATAATTGCACTTGATATCAAGCATGTAATAACATAAGAACGGATACACAATATTCAGATAAAACTTCTCTTTATTATTCTTCTTCCTTGGTTAGAGACTCAACTCCACCCTGTGCACTCAGTCGCAGGGGTCCACGCACTTAGCTGCGGACTCTACTAGGCCTCTGCGTACTCAGCTCCAGAGCCTCTTCCTACTACTACGACCCAAGATACTAGACTCTTGGTCTATGCTTGCTATCTTTCAGACTCCATCTGTTCGTTCCCTAACTTCTTTACAACTTAGAGCCTCACTCTGTTTATACAATCCCATGGTCCACAGACCATGGGTAGGCTGACACTACATTCAAAACTTAGGGTGGACAACCCTATGACTCTAACATACAATTCGTGCTCTATGCCCACAATTCACAGAGTTTTTACAATAATAATACTCAAAACTTGGGCTTTGAGCCCCAAACCATGCTGTGGGGGGATTCCATGCCCAACACACCTTACTGTTTTATGTTTTTTATAAATATTTTATTTCAAGATATGAACTCAAGTTAGTTAGGGTTTTTCAGTACGACGTTTACAAGTAGCACACATTATATTTTGATGAATCATTAAGAAATCAAGAAGGAATATTTTTAAGGGGTACTCATCTTGAGACCCTATAAAAAAAATTATGATACATTTCTAATAGTTCCAAATTTGATTTTCAAAGGGTCTCTAACACGGTGAATGAAGAGAATGAAAAATGTATGCTCTGTTTGAAGATTAATAAAAAAAATTGGTGATTCTGGCTCACATGAAGTTGTAGTATGTATTTTTCTTCTATGTTCACTCCATTTATCTTCATTTTCTTCTTAGATGACATGTAATTGTAGCTGTTGGGTGTATTTTTATGTGATAATGGATTCATCTAAGTCTAAATGTCGATTTAAGATTCATGTGACTATTAAGACCTAACATCCTTAATATGCACTCCATGTAATTTGATATGATGTTAATTGTTTCATTCATCCATTTCTTGTCGAAGTCTGGTGCACTGGATTCTACACTTAACCTTGTGTATTTGATTTAATTTCTTCATAGTCTTCTAACTCACTTAATACAATGTAAAATGAACTATGTGCTTCTGTAATTTTAGCCACTAGAGCTGGATATCGATTCTTCTATGAGTTTCTTTACTATCAATTGCATTTTCCATCTTGAAAGAGGTTATAAACTAATTATGTTTTTAAAATGTGTTAAATGTTGAGTGTGAGTGAAAAAATTCAGCAAATCTTGAAAACACTCATTAAGATATCGTAGGCACCTACCTCTCCTCAACCTAGGGGTTGTCTCTAGTAGCTACAACATATTTTGGCATCATTGCAGAGGACAAATCAAAATATTTTCCCTGTGTATGACACTTGTACACCCCTAAGTTAGGTGAGTAATAAGGGGTGTGAATTGAAGATCTATCACCTTGTGACTCCACTGTTTAAATCTTGATTCGATGACCCTAGCATTTGAAAGTTCCCATACTCATTTTGACACTTCTCAATAGAGAAATCCCCCTATATCTAACCCTAAAAGAATCATATCCATGAGGGTTTGGAAAAAGAGGACTCCTATTTCTCCAGATCCTATAATCTCATTTCTTGAAGTGTCAACTTCCATCTTTCTAGAGGCTGAGATAAACTACCCCGTGTCCTCTTCTAGAGCCTTGGAATATTCATTGCCATCATTTTAGCTCATTTTCCTCAGGAATCAAATCCAAAGTGGTTTCTATCAGTACACCTCTTTTCACATTCCAAACATTCCTAGAAGTTGAAGAAATGAAAGATATCCTCATAAATAGTCCAACTCAAAGCATTGCTAACATTTCATCTCAGGTCCAATTAGCTACAATCCATATAAATCCTCAACAATTCCCTGTAGTAAATATTCTACCACCTCCATTGCAAAACATGGTTGTCCCTGGTTTTCTATTCAATAGATATGCTCCCCTCAACTTGCCACAACCTCTGAATGGGATGCCACAAGATTACCTTAAAATTCTACCAAGGTTCAGTAGAGAGGATGATATTTCGGCCCAAAAGGATATAGAAACTTTCTATGCATTCACCGAGAATTTGAAGCTCAAACACATGGATGTTGTCCCAAGACTCTTTGTTTAGCCTTTGGACGGATAGGCTAGGAAATGGTTCAAGGTCCTACTTGATGCTTCTATTAATACTTAGGAGGAGATGGAGAACTCCTTCATTAAAAAATGGGGGGAGAAAAGAGACCATGGGTATATCTTAACAAATTTTAATGGAATGAATAAAAAGCATAATGAAGATGTCTCTAAATTTAAAAGGAGATTTAATAAATTATATAATAGCCTTCATGCTAAAATTAAACCCCCATAAGCTGCTGCTAAAGTGGCTTTTTCTGGAGATTTTGAACCAGAGTTTGGGTTTACCCTCAGAGAAGGAAAGTTTCATACTCTAGACCAAATTCAAAAAAATTCCCTGGAAGTTGAAGCACATTTTACCTCCACTAGAAAGTAGAAAGGGAAGTTTGAATATGCTGATAAGAGGAGGGGAAAGGAGGAAGCTAGTTCTTCAAGTCATGTAAAGGAAACTCAAGAACATAATCTAGATAATATGAACAAGTTAATAAGGAATTTGTCCAAAAAACTCGTAAAACTAGAGTTGGAGAACAAAAACCCTCCTCAACATAGCCAACTAGTCCCTAATAGAAATTTTAACCCCCAGTATAGGAGGCCTCCCTTACAACTCTTACAAAGGGAGAGAAAGGATCAACATGATCATATTCAAACTCCTTTGTATTTAGAAGATGATCTTAAGGAGGTTGTTGAAGAAACTATAGAAGCTCAAGAAAACCAATTCTCTTCTCTCTCATAGGGAGAAAATAAAATCTAAGCACCTAAAGGAGAAGGGGATGATTTGGATGCCACATTGGATGATGATGATATAGATGGAAATTTCAAATAATTTTTTGAATTCATGAAATCCCAACTACACAAGAAATATGATCTCAGGTCATCCAGGAAAAGGTCTAGGGGGCAAGATCAGAATGAAGAAACTCTTCACCCAAGTCCCCCAAAGCCAAAAAATAAAGGGAAGAAACCACTCAACCCTATCTCACTTACCAAAAATGAATCCCCCAATCCCATTCCAAATGCGTATGGAGCCTCCAAAACCGAGAAATTTCCCCCACAGACAAAGCCAATTTGTAATGAGAACAAAGAACCTATTAACTCTGTTAAAATTGATAGGAATCCCTTTGCCTTCAGTATTCAAAAAGAGTTGGAGAAAGTCAAGATATTTGTCCCTTTGACTAAATTATTGAAACAACCCAATTATAAAGCTCAAGTGTCTCATTTTATGAGGTCACCTACCACTAATCCCATGCAGGACAACCTTAACCTTCAAGAAGAAAGGCCTATGGTTATGTTTGGACCACATGTGGAGGAGTAGGACCTTTCCACTCCTCCATTCTATGTCACCTCGGTAATTCATGACCTTCTACTACCTAATTGTATGTTTGACTTAGGAGCATCTCATAACTTAATTCCATTATCTGTGATGGAACAAGTGGGACTGCACATAACAAAACCATACAAAGGTCTATACGAATAATGTAGTTGAACATGAAGCATTGTTGTTACGAATGCAAGTTGCCAAAAACCTTAACATTGGTTACTTAAATATGTTTGGGACTTAGAATTGGTGGTGAAGAAAGTAAAGAATCAATGTCAAACCAAACACCCAGTATTGAAGTCTTATGGGAACAAATTATGGGATTTGATTGAAACATTTTTCTTAGCCTTCAATATTCATTTCTTTCCCATCGAATAAAATATGATTACTAACTCTTTGGAGATTGTTGCTAGTGATTTCAAACCCCCTCAAAACCAATTGATTAGATATGAGGTTGAGGTCAAGTACATGCCTTCAGTTCCAAACAATGTAAATTGTTTGTAGGTGTATGAAGACAAGGAGAAGATCAAATGCTTTATGGAGGTTATTGGGGAGTTCTCAAACTTAGTGATTGATTAGGAGAATGAGGAGATAACATATGAAAAACATGTTAAGTTTATGGGGGAGTCTATTGTTGGTCATAAAATCTTATAGCTAAAGGGAAATACCATCCCCTAAGGTTGGTTCCATTGGAAAGGATTTTCAACGCAAATGATGTGGTTACTAAGCCAATTGAACAAAAACTTGAGGAAGATGTGGAAGATTGTAATATTGGCACACAAGACGACTCTAGAGTAATCAAGCTAGCTAAAGGAGTTCCTAAAGAATACAAACAAAGATATCCAGACCCTTTTAAGAAATATATGGATGTGTTTTCTTGGTCATATGATGATTTAAAAAATTTTGACACCAGTGTCATACAACACAAAATTCCCTTCAAAAAATTTTGTGAAGCCATATAAGCAGAAGCTCAGGAAGATAAATCCTCTATTGCTTCCATCAATTGAAAGGGAGGTGAAGAAACTATTACAGACTAAGATTATTGTGCCTCTGAGGTATTCATATTGGGTAGCAAATTTAGTTCCCGTTAGAAAGAAAAATGGAGAAATAAGGCTACGTGTTGATTTCATAAATCTAAATAAGGCCTCACTGAAAGATAACTACCCTTTTCCTAAAATGGACTACATTCTATAGAAAGTAGTAGGGTATACTCAAATTTCCATGATGGATGGTTTCTTTAGATACAATCAGGTCATTGTATACCTTAGGGATCAGAAGAAGACAAATTTTACTACACCATGGGGAATGTTTATGTATGCTAGAATGTCTTTTGGCCTAATAAATGTTGGAGCTACTTTCCAAAGAGTAATGGATATAGAATTCATTGGAGAACGAGATAAATTTGTAGTGATTTACATGGATGACATCACTGTTTTCTCCAAAATAGATGAAGTCAATTTGTAATGAGAACAAAGAAGCCATTGAGTCTGTTAAAATTGATAGGAATCCCTCTGCCTTCAGTATTAAAAAATAATTGGAGAAATTCAAGATATTTGTCCCTTTGATTAAATTATTGAAGCAAACCAATTATAAAGCTCAAGTGTCTCATTTTATGAGGTCACCTACCAATACTCCCATGCAAAACAACCTTAACCTCCAAGAAGAAAGGCATATGGTTATGTTTGGACCACATGTGGAGGAGTAGGACCCTTCCAGTCCTCCATTCTATGTCACCTTGGTAATTCATGACCTTCTACTACCTAATTGTATGCTTGACTCAAGAGCATCTCATAACTTAATTCCATTATCTGTGATGGAACAACTGGGACTACACATAACAAAACCATACAAAGATCTATACGAATAATGTAGCTGAACATGAAGCCTTGTTGTTACGAATGCAAGTTGCCAAAAACCTTAACAACGGTTACTTGAATATGTTTGATGTAGAAATTTCAAGAATAATATGACACTTATTCACAGAGATTATCCCGTTTATACACTAATTGCAGAATACATGCATAATACATAACCTCCTCTACGTTGATCATCAATTTAGCAGCATTAAAAACAATGAAACATCAATCGCATGCGCACATTAACACAGTATGTAACCCAGGAAAGCATACAGCTGAAAACCCCACACTATCTTTATATTATAATGATTGAGAACATGTAACAATACATAGTACAATACTCCTCACAAGTACTCAGTACTATCTCTACCTATTACACACAAAACTAGCTCAAATCCGAACAAGTCACAGGTTCAAATCTCCTCCGCTGCTTTGCCTGCCTCCTCTGCGCAATCTTGCAAGAGAATGGATGATAATGGCTCAAGAAAACTCGTATTTACTTGGAAAAATCATGTGAGCACAATCTAAAATTTCCCTTGGCCTCATTGGCATTACTCAATCCATTACATGTGCAAATCTCATGCACAACTGGTAGTCACAACTCACCCTTTCACTTACCTCTAACACCTGTCTCCACTGAACTGTCCATGCACTGAGTTAACTGATGTATTCTTCAGTTGCATTCTGAGTTAATGATTAGTGAATTAATTAATGTTTAATTCACACAACTCATCAATTATTCTACTGGCCAGTTAGACTAAATAAAACTAGTTCAACTAAGTCAAACTGAACACAACTCCATTAACTGCTCATCTAACTCCACAGAACTCAACCACTTGAGTTCTAACTGAAGTGCTTCATGCAATAACTCATTCAACCCATAGGTAACCACGTGATTCCTTTAGGTAGTTGCATGTGCCACATCTGTAGCTCCAACTGAAGTGCTCCAAGAGAATAAGATAAAGTTTAGAGTCCAAATATTATTAAGGGCTAATAATATTTGATTGTTTCTATTTTTACCTGACAGTCTAAAAATAGACTCTAATCACACCACTGTGATCCAAAAAATAGAAGTCCATCTATTTTTCCCAACATGACAAATCATCCATAAACAGCATCCTGCAACTCATAGACCATGATCCATATGTCTAAAAATAGACTTTGCGCCAAAACTTGCCTGCGGGACCAGTTAGTGAAGGTGAATCCTTTCCACTAAGCTCCATCATCTTGTTGCATTCTGAACAAGAATTTCTTGTTGCACACTTTTCAACATTTGCGACTAATAATTGGTGGTGAAGAAAGTAAAGAATCATTGTCAGACCAAACACCCAATATTGAAGTATTACAGGAACAAATTATGGGATTTGATTGAAACATTTTTCTTAGCCTTCAATATTAATTTCTTGCCCATAGAATGAAATAGGATGGCTAACTCTTTGGAAATTGTTGCTAGCGATTTCAAACCCCCTAAAAACCCATTGCTCAGATACGAGGTTGAGGTCAGGTACATGCCTTCATTACCAGACAATGTAAATCATTTGTAGATGTATGAAGATGAGGAGAAGATCAAATGCTTTATGGAGGTTACTGGGGAGTTCTCAAACTCAGTGATTGATCAAGAGAATGAGGAGATAACATATGAAAAACTCGTTAAGTTTATGGGGGAGTCTATCTTTGGTCATAAAATCTTATAGCTAAAGGGAAATACCATCCCCAGAGGGTTGGTTCCAATGGAAAGGATTTTCAACTCAAATGATATAGCTGCTAAGCCAATTGGACAACAACTTGAGGAAGATGTTGAAGATTGTAATATTGGCACACAAGACAACCCTAGATTAATCAAGCTACCTAAAGGAGTTCCTAAAGAATACAAAAAAAGATATCTAAACCTTTTAAAGAAATATATGGAGGTGTTTGCTTGGTCATATGATGATTTAAAAACTTTTGACACCAGTGTCATACAACACAAAATTCCCTTCAAAAATGTTGTGAAGCCATATAAGCAGAAGCTCAAGAAGATAAATCCTCTATTGCTTCCATCAATTGAAAGGGAGGTGAAGAAACTATTATAGGTTAAGATTATTGGGCCTTTGAGGTATTCATATTGGGTAGAAAATTTAGTTCCCGTTAGAAAGAAAAATGGAGAAATAAGGTTATGTGTTGATTTCCTAAATCTGAATAAGGCCTCACTCAAAGATAACTACCCTTTTCGTAAAATGGACTACATTCTATAGAAAGTAGTAGGGTCTACTCAAATGTCCATGATGGATGGTTTCTCTAGATACAATTAGGTCATTGTATACCCTAGGGATCAGAAGAAGACAACTTTTACTACATGGGGAATGTTTATGTATGCTAGAATGTCTTTTGGCCTAATAAATGTTGGAGCTACTTTCCAAAGAGTAATGGATATAGAATTCATTGGAGAATGAGATAAATTTGTAGTGATTTACATGGATGACATCATTGTTTTCTCCAAAATAGATGAAGAACACATTAAATACTTGCAACTCACCTTTGAAAAATGCAGGAGGTATGGTCTATCCTTAAACCCAAATAAATCTCAGTTTGCTTTAAGTGAAGGGAAGCTATTGGGCCACATTGTGTCAAAGGAAGGAGTGAAGATTGATCCCAAGAGGGTGGAAGCTATTAACAATATTCCATTACCAAGAAATAGGAAAGAAATTCAGGTTTTCTTGGGCAGAATAATTTTTTTAAGAAGATTTATACCAAACTATGCTAAAATTGTCAAAGAGATCACTAAAATATTGAAGAAGGATAGGGAAGTCAAGTAGAATATAGAAGCTCGAGATTCCTTCTATATAACTAAAAAGGATTTTTCAGAAACCCCAATCTTATGTAACCTAGATTATCAAAGGCCATTCCTCATTTTCTCTTTTGGTTCTCCTAACACAGTGGCAGTTGTTTTATTGTAGAAAAATAATGAAGGACAAGAGAAACCAATTGCATTTTTCAGTCAGGTGTTACGAGATGCTAAGTTAAAATATGATATTTTAGGAAAAAAATCTTATGCTTGATCAAAGCTCTGAAGGCCTTTCAAATTTATGTCCTGTAGTTGAATATAATAACTTATGTTCCTACAGTTGTTGTGAAGGATATCCTTGTGTAGGGTGATAGTGAAGGAAAGAGAGACAAGTGGATTTCCAAGATACAAGAATATGACATGGATATCAAACCCACTAAGTTTATCAAGGGGTAGGGATTATCTAAAATATTGTCTCAGGCTAACTGTTAGGCCTTGCACATAAATATGTTTCCAAATCAAGAAAGAGAAAGTAGAGAAGAAGAGGAACAAAAGAATATTGAGACCTCAACCCAAAAAATCAAGATGAAATACCTAGTCTCACATTGGTATAAGTATCTTGTCCATTATTTACTCTTTCAGAACCTTTCATTGAATTTTGACAAAGCTAAATATATGGCCTTGAGGCTACAAGCTCAGAAATTTGTTATTTCAAATGGCCAGTTGTACTAGAAGGACCCAGTGGGGATATTATTATTATGTCTAGTAGAAGATGATATTCCTAGAGTAAGGTGAATTCCATAGCTATGTATATGGGGAACATTACAATTAGAGAGCCACAACCCATAAGATCCTCAAAGTTGGTTTCTATTGGCCAAAATTATTCATTGACGTTCATACTTATGTTAGGGCCCATGAGAAATGTCAATTTTTTGCAGATAAACAAAGGTTGGCACCCATCCCCTTGATCTCTGTCTTTGTAGAAGAGACTTTCAAACAATGGGGGTTATAATTCATTGGAGAAATACATCAACCATCCATTGGTTAGCACAAATGGCTACTTCCAACCACAGATTATTTCGCAAAATTGGTGGAGGCCATCCCAACCAGAAATGCAACCGATGCAGTGATCATCAAGTTTATGGAGGAGAATGTCCTTGATATATTTGTTTCTCCAAGGAAGATTATCATTGATAAGTCTCAAGTATTTAAGTCAACCAAGTTTATTAGTTTCTTCAAAAAGTATAACATCATTGTGGGCCACTCCACCACCTACTATCCACAAGGAAATGGATTGGCTGAATATTAAAAAAACTCTTATGAGGATTCTGAAAAAGACAATATCAAAAAAATCAGAAAAACTAGGACTCACAACTGAAATTTTCTTTGTGAGGCAACATAATTACCACCAAGAGTTCAATTGGGAAGTCTGCTTTTCAGATGGTGTATGGAAAGGCTGCAATTTTCCCTATTCAACTAGCCATGTCAGTGGCTAAAATTCTATAGGATGTTGAGGAGGAGCCTAATTCTGTGACCAGGAGAATAAATCAGTTGGTAGAACTACAAGAAAACAGAGGGAAAGTAACTCGGAATCTAATTAAATTGTAGGTTTTAACCCTGTACAGAAATTACCTGCATATGAATTCTAAAACATAGAAAAAAACAATGCGAGAGCATAACACATAAAACACATATACACAAAGATTTTCCCCTGGATCCCAAAACCGGGACTACCAGCTTGATTTTTCATTATGTTCATTTTAATTTTATAATACATATTTATACATGCTGAAGCATCCAATACCATGGACTGAAAACCATCGCATCCAAAACCATGGACCGAAAAAAATCGCATCCAAAAAACATGTGCAAAAATCATGCACAAAACCATAGGTGGGTCCGCCCAACCTAAAAAGTGGGGTTATGGGTACCCCTCAAATCCCCTGTGACCTCCCCCCCTCTAACCCCTGATTAACTATGTGGGCTAGTCGAGGAAATAATATAACACAACCCAACATTCTCCCACTTGTTGTTTTCTTTCCACAGGGGGCCACAAGAGAGCTTAGTCATTTATCCAGCCCTACAACACCCATTGTTTCTCTACACCAAGAGAACTTCTCAGAGCTCACAGAGTTTGTCAATGCATCTGCATTATTCTTCAAAGTGTCCACCTTTACCAGCAACACCTTTTTGTCTTCTATCATATCCCTCACAAAGTGATACTGAACATCAATGTGCTTTGTCTTCGAATGATATGCGAGGATATTTGCCAAGAAAATTGCACTTTGGCTGTCACAGTGTATCCTTATAGCTCCTTGTACTAACCCCATACTTGAACACAAGCTCTACAACCAAACTGCTTCCTTGCTTGCATGAGTGGCTGCCACGTATTCTGCCTCTGTAGTTGATAGTGCCACTATAGATTCTTTCTTACTCATCCAATTGACTGCACCTCCAAATAGGTTAAACACATACCCACTTGTAGATATTTTCTGATCCAGATCTCCAGCCCAGTCTACATCAAAAAAGCCACGAATTTCCAACATTCTTTCCAATCCTTGTCTTCCTTGGTAGCACAAACCATAATCACTAGTGCCATGCAAATACCTGAAAACCCACTTCACTGTTGTCCAGTGCTCCTTCCCTGGT
>APFE031119502.1:18607-37890 GCA_000404065.3 Pinus taeda | reverse complement strand
TATAAAAATTTATCTCCACTTTATCAAAAAAAAATTATAAATACACTATAAAAAAAATTATAAATTAATAATATAAACTCATTTCATTTGATTTAGATCAATAACTTTAAATTAAAAACTGCGAGAAATATCACATACAAATACAAGTAACAGCGGCTGTTAACACGTCGATGCAAAAGCCTGTGGCCAGAGAAGTAATTTGTGATTTAATACCAATTTACGATATGACCATCCAATAGGAGATGCCATCCTTCCAGAACCCCCACCTCCACAGACACCGCCACCCCCTCCGCCCCCGCAGTCACCCCCTCAGCCTCCACACCGCCACCCCCTCCGCCTCCGCAGTCACCACATGCTCCACACCCGCCAGCAACGCCATGTCCATGACCATGGCCATGACCACCACCAGCTGCAGTTGCTTCAGCTCCGAACCACGACCCTGCTACTCCGTTTCCACCACCATGCCTACCCCAGTGACGAAGTTTCTTTTTGTTGTTGTGTCCATCATGAGCGCAGGAGAGAAGAACCATGGACACCATAATCAACGCCGAGAGCACCACCAGTACCATCCACACCCCCGGCGACACATGATGATTAATATTCTCACAAATCAACAATTCAAGGTCGACCCTCCTCATTCTCAAACAAAACAAAGCAAACAATTTGAGGGAAAGTTTTATTTCTCCAACTATAACTGCAATTTAATGGAAAAACGGTGTATCTACCTCTAAAATATTTTTATAGAAATTTCACAAGATTTGAAGACGAGATGCGGAATAGTGGAATTGTGTGCTTCATCCAAGATAAGAAGAATTGGGTGGTCATTAACGCTCTTGTATCGTATATCAAACTTTATTAAACTCTAAAAATAAAAAAATAAAAAAATAAACTTTGGTTTAAATGAATTTATTTTATATCAAACCTTATTCTCTTTTTATTTTCATAGTAATCTAATAAGCTGAAATGTAAACATAGAAACTAGTAAACATAGAAACTACCCATCAAGTAAATAAAATGAATCGAAGTATTAAATTCCAGATATATCAACTTTTGGTTAGTTAATATGAATTTTATTTTTAACTAACTTAATTTTCTTTCTTTTATTTGCAAAATGATCTCACGGATATCTTTTATCGTAAATAAAATAATTCTAAAGTTATTAAACTCCAAATATGGAAATCTTACATATCAACCTTCATTTGTTGATATGAATTTAATCTATAAGCAACTTTATTTTCTTTTATTTTCAAAACGATGTCAGACTATTGTGTTTTCTATATCACACAAAATTACTTTCTATTACAGCTGATTTCGAAATATTAACGGAAATCAGTTCTAAATTCTAGTTATACGTATGAAATTTAAAAATTAAAACATGTCTTTAATATTATTTGTTGTGACCACAAAATAATCCAAAACTGAAACTTACTTTAAATTCTAATTTCAAATATTGTACCATATGCTCACGGCAATATTCAAGTGGACTGGTTGAAGCTCCGACTTAGAAAAATCCCTTCTGTCTTTCAGCAATCTCCTTCGAAAATAATGAATGACTTAATCTATGAGAAAGAATAAAAGGATAATTAATGGGCAGTATCGCGTCCGGTGTACTTAGTATTTAATACTATTCATTCGCATCATTTTCTTTGAACCTCGTTCACATGTATTCCAGGATGCCAAAGTATTCGTAATTGATTGAACTCTTGACTCGTAACAAACTCTTCGCATACTTTCAACAATTTTCATTTGAAAATAACCATGAGAATGAATTAAAGGATAACTGTCTAAGAATAATAATTTAAGTATGCGCACCTATGAATGATATGTTTGAGACTGCTTTGCAGCTTTGTTTAGACTTCAGAAGAAGCAGCTTTCTCCAAACGTCTGAAGGAGCCAAGCCAATGCCTCCTGTAGCAAAATGGGAAAAATGCTAATGCCTCCTGTAGCAAAATGAAAAAGGGGAAGGGAAAGATAGGTGTGCCGACTGCCATGTAGTATTTGAGAAGTATTTGAGAAATCTGCAAAAGGGCGAGCACGCTGCCATATAGCATTTAGAATTGAAGAACAACGGAAGACAAGTGCCCAACTGAAGACAAGTGGCTACTGCCATGCAAAATTAGTGTTGTGGAAGTCGGCAACCAAAGTTTGGATAAAATAACTTGCCGCTTCAACCAGCCTACTTAGGATAATATCATATTGCAAACTTTGCCTCCACATCCTACTTAGGATAAGATGATATTGCGTCAATCTTTTTGCATCGGACGACGTGAAGGCTGTAATAAGACCTCAATTGTTTTCCGAACCAAAAACTTTGCTTAAAAGTTTGTTGAATGAAATTGGGAGCATTAAACTTAGGTTAAAATGCCAAATCACTGGAAAAAAAACCGGTCAAAGTATAAACTAATGCTCTGTCAACGATCTATCAATTCCTAATAGTCCCTGGCAGGGACTAATAATTCAATTAAAATATCTCATATCTATATATGAGACTCAATAAACGTTTTAAGATTCATGGCTGATCAACTCAAGACTAAAGATTAAATTAAAACCAGATTTCCATCTAACAAAGGAACTATTAGACTGTACAGACAATTTAAGAAAACTCAATGGCATGGAAAAGGTGGAAAACCATCGCAAAATGGCAAAGTGTTCAATTTTAAGAAACATTATCAAAAGATAACGTGAATTTAATTGGGGAGGTTTGAATATTACATTTATCATAAAAATGGGGAAGTGTTCAGGTTTACAAATTACGAATATGTAAGCAAATGATGAAAGACCGTTATCCTTGATAACAAGAATATAATTCGGGAGCTTTGAGTATTACATTTATGATAAAATTGACATTTTCTTAAAAATTATATTATATAAAAACCATAAAAAATGCATAAAAATTTTATTTTTCATTTAAATAAATAACAAAAAATAAAATAAGTTATTGTGTATAGTAGCTAGTGACTTTTTGTGTTTACAATTATTTTGAAAAACAGCTATATACATTGTTATGTATAGTAGTTTGGTGATTTTATTATGTTAAGAGAGTTTGAATTCAATAACTAGATTAGTAGTTAGTGATCTCATTAGTTTAAGATAGTTTGAATTTGTTGGCATTATGATATAGGTATGACACAAGTGTTGTCTTTGATGGCAACTTTCTCAGATGAAAGATCACAGTATAGCAGATAAATAGCAAGAATGAAGAAAGAAAGGTATACGCAGGTTCACTATATACCATGTCGCGTATACATGCAGGTTCACTATTTACAAAGGCAGGTATAATGTACACACGCGCTTTCACAAAAGGAAAGGCACGTACATGTTGGGAAACTAAGTTTTGGTCTGTGGTATTTGGACCATGGTATTTTGATATTGGTCCATGGTATTTGGTCTGAGGTATTGGCCATAGGTATTGGGTCCAAGGTATCAGTCCTACGTGGTTTTGGACCATGGTATTGAGAGAGGCCTAAACCTATATAAGGAGAAGAAGGTCATTAGGCCAAAGTGTAAATGTGCAAGTGATGAATATCTGATGAAGTGTGAGATCTAGTATGCAAGCTATGGGTATGTGATGCTTTGCTAAGGATGCATTTATGTAGCGAATGAAGGTTGATGAACCGGGATCATGAAGAATAAAATGCATTATGATTATATGGTATGATCATGAATAGTTCAGATCTGAATACTGACGCATGACTTATCCTTTATATCTGATGATCTAGGTATATCTGAAGCATAAAATTGCAGCAAAGGTATAAGTAATTATTTTCAGATCTGTACATTGGTTCCCTTTGGTGAAAGGGCGTATACACGCTGGTTCGAAACAGCCAAGTAGCGTATACATTATGAGATTTGATATTTGAGGTTGTTGTTGGTTCTAGTGGTTGTTGCAGAGTTCTGGGTTCTGCTCTGTGTTCTGGTGACTGTGTTTTGATGACAGGGTTTCAGTGATTCAGTTGTTGGGTGACTCAGAGATTGATGATACAGATATAGTTGATGGGTGTCTTGCAGTGGTGATTGTTTTGTATTGATGGATCCAGTATGAAAATTTATGAAACGTGTTCCTTGGAAGAAAAGAGAAGGTCATAACCTTCTATAGGCTGGCGCCTACGTACTAGTAAATATATCGGCTAGTACAAGAGCTAGGGGGTTGTAGCTCCCTTCGAGTAGAAGCTGGAGAATGAGAGAAGGTTGTAGCATTCTGCAAGTGGGTGCCTGTGTACTGGTATGAGTATGCGCTAATACAAGATTGTAAACAAGTTTTTCTTATATTAAGGAAAACAGTAGTAGGTGGTTTTTGTCCCTAATTAGGTTTCCACCTTATATCATGGCGTTCATGTGTGATGATTTGTTTTTTTTTACTACACCTGATTACTGTTTATATGGTTAATGATGTTCTGATGCACTGATTAAAGATCAACATATGATGAATTAATTGAATCATAAGTTTGTTGGATATACGCTAGTTTCATTAAACACAGTTGCGTGTACACGCGAGTTCCCTTAACTGAAGTAGCGTATATGAATCTGATTATGGAAATGAAAATTTATTAATTTTCTAATACTAATTCACCTTCCCCCCCCCCCCCCCCCCCCCCCCTCAGTATTATATCCAACAATTGGGTATTGAGAGCAGTTTCCTTCAGAAGAAGCTGATCACTTGAAGGAAGATCCATCATCATGAGTAATCAAGAAAGGGAGGGATCCATGAGACCACCAATCTTCGATGGGAGCAATTTTGTTTACTGGAAGATAAGAACCACAACCTATCTACAATCGCTTGGAACAAATATTTGGGAAATCGTGAAAGGAGGATATACATTTCCATCAACAATTCCTACAGATACAGTAGGTAGAAAGCAATATGAAATCAATGCTAAAGTTGTTACTATCTTATTGGCAAGTTTGTCAAAATCAGAGTTTGTCAAGGTCATGCAGCTCAAATCAGTGAAAGAAATATGGGACAAAATCATTCTAAGCTACAAAGGAGATGGTCACGTAAAATGTGCTAAGCTTCAAACTGTAAGAATTTAGTATGAAACTCTTAAGATGCATAGTGATGAAAGCATAGCTAATTAATTCCTATGTATAGATGAGATTGCCAATTGTATGAAGAATCTGGGTGAAGAAATTAAGGAAGTCGTCTTAGTTGAGAAAGTTTTGAGATGCTTGTCTGCTAAATTTGAACCCAAAGTGTCTGCCATAGAAGAAAAGCAAGACCTGCAGAATATCACTATGACGCAGCTTCATGGAATCTTAATTGCTTTTGAAATGAGAAAAGGAGGACTATTAGATATGAGAGAAGCTGCATTTAAAGTATCAACAAAGGGAAAAGAAAAACTTAATGAATCAGGATACATTTCAGAAGAACAACATGAGGTAAATTTTGTCAAGAAGCTTCAACAGGGATTTGGAAGGTTCAAAGGTAAGCTACCTTTCAAATGTTTTTCTCGTGGTAGAGTTGCTCATTACGCTGCTAGATGCCCTCATAACAAAGGAAAGATGTCTGAAGAAGGTAATAGAAGTTATTATACTCAAGGTAATAGTGATGACTCATCCAATAGTGATGAAGATAATCATGAAATTAAACTTCTCATGGCATATGAAAATAATGACATAGAAAAAGAAGAAGTTACCAGATTAAAAGTTCAGCTGGAGACAATAACTAGAGTAAGGGAGCAGCTGCAGGATGTAGTAAAATATCAGTGCATAACAATCTAGAGACTTGAATCTAAGATCCTCTCTCTAAATGAAGATCTTGAAGAATTAAAGAAGCAGAATGAAGAAGCTCTTAAAGAACAAGAACATGAAGTGCTCAAATTAAGGCAACAAGTGGAAAAAGGAAGAAAAGCTGAAGAAAACATAAAGAAGCAATATTTGGAAAAGGAAGAACAACATCAGGTTGAGGTAAATATCTTAAAAGGTAAATTAGAAGAAAAGGATAAACTTTTATGATTTCAAGACAATACTAAGATTTTGGATGATAGTCTTAGTAGTCAAAGATCCCCTGCTATCAAAACTGGTCTTGGTTTTTATGAAATTGTTGAAGGTGAATCTAGCTCACAAGGTGAGGCAAGGAACTCTAATGCAAAACCTAAAATGCTCAACAATGAGATAAGAGGTCAACCCCAACAACAACCAAGGAAAGAAATTCTTCAAAGAAAATATTTTGCTCCTGACTGTGGAAGTGATAAACGGTTATTTCCTTTGATGAATAATGTTAAATGTTATGAATGTCATAATCTTGTACATGTTGCAGCCAAATGTAGAAGTAGAATGGTTCAAGACCATCACACAAAAAGATCATCACGTTCCAGGTACTTTAAGGGATATTGTTTTTCTTGCAATATGTTTGGTCACAAAGCTATTGATTGCAATAAAAGGAACACGAAACATGTAAGATGTCATGCATGTAACAAGTTTGGACATAAAGTAAAGGAATGCAGGATCAAAATTCAGACACCAAAGCAAAAGAAGCATACATCATCTCAATCCCAGGTATTGAAGAAGATAGAATTAGTATCAGAAAGATGTGGCATATCTCAGTTAGTAGACATAATAGACCCAGTGGAAGCTAAAAGTGTAAACCTTCAGTGTTCCAATTTTCATACGCAACTATTATGAAGAGAAGTCGCATATATACGCGAGTTAAAGGCTGCAGAGTCGTGTATATGGAGCTTTGAAGAAAAAAAACATAACAGATTCAGGAAAAGAAGTTTGATATGGTTCGGTCATGGTATATGTTGGTTGGCACAGGTTCAGGGGGAGCATATGCTTCGAATAATGCATTGTTGGCATTATGGTTAGAATTCTTTGGTGGTGATGCTTATGTGGCTAAATGATACATCTTGCTACTTATTGTTGGTTGGCCAAGAGAATGGTATTGCAGGTTACAAGTATGGATGCTGGTGATAGATGCTTATGATGCAGATCATATATGGTACTCGGCATGTGCTCAGAAGGAGCATGGATGGATTGGTACATATTAGCATGTACTCAGGGGGAGTATGGATAGCAAAATGTCTATCAAGGGAGAGAATATCTTGGTCTGCCCTTTGCCCTTGATGTCAAAGGGGGAGAGTGACTTGGCATGGTTGTTGCCATCAAGTCCAAAGGGGGAGATTGTTGGCATTATGATACAGGTATGACACAAGTGTTGTCCTTGATGGCAACTCTCTCAGATAAAAGATTACAGTATAGTAGGTAAACAACAAGAATGAAGAAAGAAAGGTATACACAGGTTCACTATATACCAAGTCACGTATACACACATGTTCACTATTTACAAAGGCGCGTATAACGTACACACGCACTTTCACAAAAGGAAAGGCGCGTACTTGTTGGAAAACTATGTTTTGGTCCATGGTATTTTGGTATTGGTCCATGGTATTTGGTCCGAGGTATTAACCCCAGGTATTGGGTCCATGGTATCGGTCCTACGTGGTTTTGGACCATGGTATTGAGAGAGGCCCAAACCTATATAAGGAGAAGAATATCATTAGGCCAAAGTGTAAGTGTGTAAGTGATGAATATCTGATGAAGTGTGAGATCTAGTATGTAGGTTTATGGGTATGTGATGCTTTGCTAAGGATGCACCTATGTGGCAAATGAAGGTTGATGGACTAGGATCATGAAGACTAAAATGCATTATTATTACATGGTATGATCATAAATAGTTCAGATCTGAATAGTGACACATGTCTTATCTTTTATATCTGATGATCTAAGTATATTTGAAGTAGAAAATTGCAGCGAAGGTATAAGTAATTATTTTCAAATCTATATGCTGGTTCCCTTTGGTGAAAAGGCGTATACACGCTAGTTTGACACAGCCACGTAGCATATACATTATGAGATTTGATATTTGACGTTGCTGTTGGTTCTAGTGGTTGTTGCAGAGTACTATGTTCTGCTCTGTGTTCTGGTGACTGTGTTTTGTTTCAGTGATTCAGTTTTTGGGTGATTCAGAGATTGATGATGCAGATATAGTTGATGGGTGTATTGCAGTGGTGATTGTTTTGTATTGATGGATCTAGTATGAAAATTTATGAAACGTGGTCCCTAGAAGAAAAGAGAAGGTTGTAGCCTTCTGTAGGCTGGCACCTACGTACTATTAAAGATATCGGCTAGTACAAGAGCTATGGGGTTGTATGTCCCTTCAAGTAGAAGCTGGAGAATGAGAGAAGGTTGTAGCCTTCTGCAGGTAGGTGCCTACATACTGGTATGAGTTAGGTGCCTACATACTGGTATGAGTCTGCGCCAGTACAAGATTGTAAACAAGTTTTTATTATATTAAAGGAAACATCAGCAGGTGGTTTTTGTCCCGCATTGGGATTCCACCTTATATCATGGCATTCATGTGTGTCTCTTATGTGTGATGATCTGTTCTGTTTTTACTGCACCTGATTACTGTTTATATGGTTAATGATGTTCTGATGCACTGATCAAAGATCAACATATGATGAATTAACTGAATCATAAGTTTGTTGGATATACGCTAGTTGCATTAAACACAGTTGTGTGTACACGCGAGTTCCCTTAACTAAAGTAGCGTATATGAATCTGATTATGGAAATGAAAAGTTATTAATTTACTAACACTGATTCACCCCCTCTCAGTGTTATTTCCAATAGAATTCAAGAACTATATATGAAGTTCTTTAACTAACTAACTAACTCTCTCTCTCTCTATATATATAGTAAAATATATATATATATATATATATATATATATATATATTATATATATATATATAAATATATATATATATATATATATAATATATATATATATATAAGAAATATTTAGTATAATAATTTTATAGAAAAATAATATATTTGAGAGTAAAAAATTCTAAGTATAACTACTTTTAACTTTTAATATGTACCCAATAAAGTATTTCAATAAAGGCTTGTATATATAAAGAGATAAAATAATTGGAAACAATTTTTTTTATTTCTTCAATAAACTTTAAATATTGTAGTGAAGCTTTAGATCAAATATCTTTCTTGTTAAGAATATACATGTTTCTAAACTTGAATCCATTATAACAAAACTCAAATTCTTTTTTAAGATTTATATAAAAGTGATGCATATTACACTAAAAAATTAAAATTAAAATTATAAACTATACAAAAAAATCCTATACTCATATTTATGCAACTATATGTATTATAAGGGTTTTAATAAAATTAAAAATAATAATTCTATATGTATTATAAGGTTTTAATATAATTAAAAATAATAATTATGTGAGTCTGAGAGAATTTTATATGAGTATAAATAATATTATAAAGAATCATCTTAAATTCTAAATTTATCAAATCTTGAGGTGCAAATCAAAGATTTGCATCTTGGAAAAATTGATTTCATTTGGAAATTGATGGATCTAGAGTTAAAGATGGATTTACGCTGGCTATAACCACTTTTGAGTATGAGGAGATAGATATATGAAATTGAAATATTTCAATATCATCTTCATATCTATCTATATGTGTATATCATAAAAGTAAAAAATTATTATGGAGATGTGTAGTTTGTTCCATGTTGAACATTAAGGGCACATGTAACATTTTAAAATAAAAAAGAAAAATAAAAAATAGAAATATTTTTTAAGGTTGACACTAAACATTTTAAAATAAAATAGAAAAACTAAAAATAGAAAAATATTAGAATGTTGATCGTAAAGAAAATATTTCAATGCCCACCTTAAATAAAATAATTCTATATAGAGAGAGTAATTGGATGTAAAAACAAGCTTTTTATATACCAATATGAAGGAGATGCACTTAATATATTGGATTTAAAAATATATTAATAACAAAAAAAAAAAATTCAAGTTAGACCGAAATAAAATATTTGAGTATTCCTAAAGTGGGGAGATTTGAACCTCCAATCTCATGTACATAACACTTTAGTTATATATATATATAGACACACACACACTCAAAGTTTAATATGTGATAGCCAATGAAGTTTTATGTACATGAGGTTGGAAGTTCAAATCTCCCCACTTTTTGGAGTTGGTTATTTGTTGGGTGAAAAACTGTTCACCTAAAGTTATAGTGGTAGAATATGCCCCATAGTGCTCAACATGGAGATAATACTAAGCATATTGAGAACTAGTTTAGGACATTTTAACTCCAAATTTATCATGCCTTGAAAGTTATCAAAATCTAGAAAATGTTTACACCTTTAAGATTTTGATCCCTCTCCATACATGATAGATCTACAACTAAGATGGATTTGAAATAATAGTTAAACCATTTAAATGATATGTAATTTCTTTCATGGTCATCATGGATTTGACATGTGGCATAAGAATCACCTTTGATTCATCTCAACTCCAAATATATCATGCATTAAAAAAGATTAAAATTTTAACACCTCTAAAGTTTGTATACTCCTCATTATATAATAGTTAAAACATTTCAATGATATATAGAATTGACATATAGTATATTAAAAATATCTCATAATGTTAAAAAATCAAAATTTAAAAAAAAATTAATATGTCTCAAAATTTAATCATTTAAACATATGATAAATTTAAAATTAAAATAAATTTAATTAATATACTAAATAACATAATTAAGACTAAATTTACATCTTTTCAATTGGTAAATAAAAACATAATATTAACCCTACAACCTAGATCAAAATTGAACGTTGAAATACTTTATTATGCAAATCAATAAGTTGATATTTTTACCACACTAGAAAAATAAACAACATAATTATATTGCTAAATCACACATTTTCAATTTGTAAAAACCAAGATCATAATATTAACCCTACAATATTGATCAAAATTGACCATTGACGTACGTGATTATGCAAATCAATAACATTTTTACCACACTCAAAAATCTATGGCGGCTAGTCGATTTCTCAGAATATCGAATCTTAATTAGCCAAGATTCCAAAGTGATTATAGAAGGGTTTGGGGTTGTCAATTATCTAACCTACGGTTAACTTTGACACACAATCTCCCAGCTGCGGTCCTTTAGCTTTCTTTCGTTTCTAACAAGGTTGGAAATAATATTAATTCCTACGCATATAGAATGGATACGTTATCATTTATCTAACTTTAAAGTTAACTCTGATCCACAAACTCTCTATTATAATCTTTTACGAACATGGGATGGATATGTGATTGATTACCTAATATAATGTTAACTCTGATACATAACCTCTCTTTCGACCTTGCATGGCTGGAAATAATATTCAAGCTTATAAAAATATGGCATGGTTAAGTTGGTAGCAACATAGGTTTTTTAAACTTAGGAACCAGGTTTGGAATCCCATTGATGCAATAAAAACGAGATGGGCAGAGGATATATGGTCCCGGTGTGGCACTAAGAGGTTTATGGAAGTGTTTGTATTTCTTCATTGAAATCCTAGGGCAGAGGATATATGGTCCAACACTGGAACTAAGAGGATTATGGAAGGGTTAGTATTGCTTCATTCAAATGATATAACTCTGGCTCGGTTTGAAAAGGGCTTAGTGATGCTTGTATTCCAAGTTTATTCTTTAGAAGAGGGAATATTTCAAAAAATTGAATTGATATTAAGTAAAGATTATGATTCTAAGTTTATTTTGAAGAGAATATGGAATATTTCAAAATTTTGAATTGATACTAAGTAAAGATAATGATTCTGATTTGGTTTGATTATAATTTTTTTTTTTTTTTTTAATAATAATAGTATTTTTTGTATTTATGTTTTGTGATACATAATGAATTAATCAAAGTTTTTTAGTAAAGATAACATAAGAGAAATTTTTGGCCAACTCTTTTAGTGTAGTTCATCTTGGTACTAATGATGAACCACACTTGTTGGTTCGAAAAGGGTGGCCAAAAATTTCTCTTATGTGATTTCTACCAAAAGGCTTTGCTTAATATATAGTATTTTTAACTAATGAACACTCCAAAATTATTATTCTTTATTATTTAAAAATACATAGCATTTATGAGAATTCATGTTCAAATAATAGTTACAACCTAAGACCCATAAGCCTCTTGAATGAGTGAAAGCCTGCCCCCTCACCAACTAGTTATTCTATATGCCCCTTGCATGAGTGAAAGCATGCCCCCTCAATGAGTTATTGTAGGTGGAGTGACTTTCCTTCAATAAGTGTGATGAGTGAGTGTAGAGATAAATGTCCTCACTACTGGTTTGACAACTGAGTTATAATAGGTTTTCCCTAACCTAGAAAAAACAACAATCACTTAATTCCTAATCTCTAAACTAACTAAAATTAAATCCAAAGTCTAACAATAAAAAAATATTCCTCTCTCCAGTATTCTCAATATTTTATATTTTAGAGTTTTTAATTTTTATAAATCTTAATTTTTGTTGTTTAAAATATATTTTCCTAATTTTAGCAAATCTTCATTTTTGTTCTTTATAATATATTTTACAATATATATTTGAGCACCATAATTTTAATTCATACTAGATCTTAAAAAAATAAGCTAACAATACTCAATTAAAAAAATACCTCCAAAACTTATAACAGAGAAACTAGAACTATTTTAAAACTAACAAAAACACTATTCTACTCATTACTCTGAAAACAAAGCAAAACACTAAACTGAGCTACGTCATGCTGTCCCCTTAGATGCAAATTCAAAAGAATCAGATGAAAGTTTGGAACGTACTGTGTGAAAAACAACAGAATACTAAACTATAATTACGTCACTCTGTCTCCTTAGATGTAAATTCAAAAGAAGGCGTTTGTCTCCTTACATGTAAATTCAAACAAGGCGTTTGAAATGGGGTGATAGGATGCAGTGTATCTGGTGTTGGAATTTCAAAACAGTTCTAATATTTTCGGACAGTTTTTACAATTTTAACAAAAGATATGGACATTATTACAAAATTCTTAACTATATTTAACTAACACAACTAACAAATCACACAAATAATTTGCAAATCAAATTCCATCCTGCCAGAGGTTTCTAATCAAGATCGCATCAACCCACGCTTATCGAGAGAAACACTCAAATCTACCGTGCGGAATCTGGACAGACTGATGTAAGGTGATGCGTCTTCATACATCTTATTGTCTGAAGCAGAGCGCATAGACTGACGGTTTTATACTTGTCCTCCACGAAACATCATCACGCGTTCTGATTTCAATGGCCTCCTTTTAATTTACCGTACCCATAACAACGTCATGATACGAAACCCTAGGCTCTTGTAGCCTTGCCTTAAGCTGCCTCATAGTGGGACGAATCTCTGAAATCTTTTGTACAGAATGGAGCCCTAGATCTAACTTTGAATCTAATCAAACCATTATTTTCTGTGCATTTTTTTTCCTTTAATGGCCGTTTCCGTGCATGTTTCTGTGATTGATTAATCTTGAGTGGATGTCAGGGTGACGTAATTTGAAAGCTCGTGGGTGGGATATATGACACTGTCAATTCTGCAACATTCATGCATTGGGAACGAATGACGTCATGAAGGATCAATCGTCGCTCTTAGGGTTTATGAAGGTTCAATGCTCTTTGAATCTTAAATCCAATTTGGCCTATGATACAAACAAATACGGCCTGCTCCACCCTAGCTTCTAACCGAACAAATACGGCATGATTCCTTTGCCTTTCTGCCCATCTTTATCATTGCATTTGTGTATAAATAGGCGTATTTATAAGTAATATGTCGTAGAGTTTTATGTATACATCTTTGTCTTCATATTTCTGTAATTTTTATTTTACATTATAATTTCAACGTGATCATGAAATAAGTATCATTTCTTCATGAATGTCCCCCATAAAAATAAAAATGAGAGCTTATGATTGTTGATTTGTTTGTAGATGTAGAGGATGGCTTAATTAGTTTACAGTTGTAAGAAGGGTGCGTGTTTATCCTGTGAAAATATAGTTGTAAGGATTGAAACTGCTTAACATAGATTCGCTTCTTAGATAAGAGTCACCGCAAAGGATTGAGGTCTAATAAATTGTAGTAAAGGAAACTAGCTACGATGCCAAATTAATGAGAGGTTCTTATATCTTGGATTAAAAAGTAGTTGTTGTTTAATTAGTGAGAGGAAAAAATATCTTTTAATTCTATATAAGGTTGAGCGTTGCTTGGTTTTTTTCTGAAGGCAATATAATATTTATAGTGGGAGAAAATCTTAAATTATTATAGATTTATTTTAATTTTAGATTATTAAATTAAAAAAAATCAAATCAAATTATTATATTTATTTTAATTTCAGATTTTATCAAATTTTAAAGGAATCAATTTTTTTTAAAATAGATAGTTTTATATTAATTTTTCTTATCAAATGATATTCTATATTGAGCGCGTATTATATATATGATAGTATAATAGATAATATATGTATCATTTATATATATAATATATATATACTCTATTTTGAGTATGGAAAGAATTGCTCACCTTCTTCATTTTGAAAAACATATTAATAAAATGTTTTAATCATAAAAAAAAATTGTGAGATTGTAATTTTTCATTGTTTAAATTGTATTTTTAAATGCAAAAGTGAATTAAGTCTCTTGAAAATCTCCTTAGACATTTTAAGTCTCCTTAGACATTTTAACCGTATAATGTACATAGTTTAAACTTAAGATTCCAAGAACCATTTACTAAATTTTATACAATGTTAAGTGAAAAATATACCCTTTAAATGTGTGTGATTTTAAAAGAATCATTGATGATGTGGAAATTCGATTTACTCAATTTGACTAAGGCTAAAGTCAAATTGAGCCTTTCTTGCTACACTCCTTAACACTCCTTCTTAGCAAGAAAAAGATTTTTCACCACCCCTATTTTGCACTATGGAATTCAAATTTACATCTTAACAATGCCTTTATTAAGATGTGAGCATCTTGCTCTTCAATTGGAAAGTATCATGGCAACATAATTCTCCTATGCACACAGTCCCGAAAATGATGATACTGGATATAAATGAGCTTGGACCTATCATGAAATTCCAGATTCTCAAAGAGCTTAATGCAACTCTGGTTATCATAATATATCATTGTCTCATCCATCTCCTAACTAAAAATACCCACAGCTATTTTCCTCATCCATGTGGCCTCACATGTTGATTGACTTGCAACCATGTATTTAGCCTCTGCCAAGCTAAGAACCAAAGACCTTTTCTTCCTAGAGTACCAGGAAATAGCTATGGACATAACATTAAACATAGCACCTGATCTACTTTTCCTATCTGATGGACTCCTTGCCTAATCGGCATCAGTGAAGCCTTAGAGCTTCACTCCCTTTGTCCTCCCGTACCATACTCCATCCTCAATATTGCCTTTGAGGTATTGTAACACAACCTTTGTTACCTTCCAATACATCTTGGTAGGCCTCACCATAGCTTGACTAAGTTGGTTTATTTCATAGCACATGTCAGGTCTTGTGCTCACAAGATACATCAAGGAGCCCAAAAGTTGTGTGTAAATGGTAGCATCAAACTCTTTACTTGAAGTGGCATTCTCCTTCCTCTAGTTTGTAGTTAGAGGTGTGTCCATAGGCTTACAATTCTCCATGTGAAATCTCTGAAGTATTTCAGAGGCATACTTACCCTCATACACAAACAATTCACCCAAGGAGACACATCAAGGCTTTCTCCCAAAGAAAGCTTCCTCTAGTGTGATCATACCAAATATTCTATGAGGACTCTGGTTCTACATGTAAATTGTTGTGTTACATGCTTCTACTCATAGATGCAATGGCATCCCTTGATCATGTAGCATATCTCTTACAACTCCAACTATGCTCTTGTTCTTCCTCTCATCTACCCCATTATGTTGTGGGTTATGGGGTGTTATCAGTTCTCTTTAAATACCTTCTTGGCATCAAAATCCTTGAAGGCATTTGACACAAATTCACCTCCATTGTCGCTCCTGAGAGCCTTCACCTTCTTCCAAGTATCCTTCTCAACTAATGACTTAAATTCTACAAATTTGGAAAACACTTCATCCTTTTTCCTAATGAATAAAATCCAACCTTTTCTAGAGTAATCATTAATAACAATTACATAGTAGTTGTTTTTTGTTGTGGATGTTTTAGAGAAGGGTCCAAAACCATGAGAGGGGACTCGCTCCCAGATTGCATATTCTCTACTATCTAGCCATGAAAGGTGGATTTGACATATTTCCCCAATGTGCAACTCTTGCAGACATCTTGTTGGTCAAGGGAACCTTTAGGGAGACTGGTGGTAATTTATTGCATGATTTTTAAGGCACCATGGTGTAGATGACCCAATCTCCTTATGCAATTTTTCTTCCTTGTTACTCAATGCAGCGTAATCTTCCACCTCAAGTTTGTATAGGTTCTTCACTCGAAATCCATTATGCTTCACTTTCCTGGTAGTCATGCATCTCAGAAAGGCTTTCCCTTTACTAAAAATAACATCATAGCCTCTATCCTCCAATACTGCTATAGAGTTCAAGTTCTTCTTCATCCCAGGTACAAACATAACTTATTTGAGGCAAAGAGGGGAGGCTTCCTCCCTCTCAATGGTGAAAATACCAATTCCTGTAGCACTACACCTCCAATCATCCCCCAATTCAATATGAATTTGGATATTCTTCTCCTCCAAGCTATTGGAAAATTCCTTGCAGCTTGTCATATGGAACAAGGCACCAAAATCAAGGTACAACACACTCTAGATAACAGTGTTGGCCATGCATGCTATTAGGGTGAAGTATAATTCAAATTGTGAAGCCAATGCTTCACCTCTTTTTCATCCTAAAGGATTCTTGTTAGATTTCTTGTGTGAACATTTTGTTGCATAGTACCTGTATTTGTTGCAGTGGAAACATTTTATTTTGCTCAAGTATTTCTTCTTGCCATTATTTTGGTTGGATTCAGGTTTTCTTTGGGTCTTCTTTCCTTTTCCATTCTTCCCCTTCCCAACCAAGGAAATGTTATCTTCATCCTCTACTCTGGATGATACTCCATCTCTCGTATTTCTCCTAATATCTTATTAAACCAAATTGGACCACAACTGTTCCCAATTTGGTAAATTTTCCCTTCCATTCACAGAGTCCTGGTAGCTGTGCTAAGATTTTGGAAGGCCTAGAACATCTAGGCTCACCAAATCACCTTCTGCAATATTCTCCCCAAACCATACAAGCTCATCTCGAACTTGAGTGAATATGGTGAGAAATTGTGGAATGGTATCATTTTTCTACATCCTAATGTTTCGAACTTTGTCTTTCAAGGCCAATTTTATATGGTCATTGTTATTTTCGAATAGCTCAGTCAATGTCTTCCACATATAAAATGGTGTTTCTTTTATATGGAGATTTGAGACCACATGGTCTCTCACACCTTCCAAAATAATTCTCTTGGAATTTGTAACGTCCTTCTTCCATTGGGCTAATTGTTGTGCATCAGACTGTTGGGGTTTCACAATGTCAGTTTTAACATATTCTAACACACCATTATCATCAAGCACTGCTTCCATTCAATCCTTCCAGGCTACAACATTCGAGCTACTCTCAAGGGTATACTCCAATCTCAGTCCTTTGAAATACATTCTCCCGAATATGAAGAAATGTTACTACATTGAAGCTGCAAATTCGAAATTCTTGAGGGGAAATTTTGAAATATTGCTTCTAATGTGATTTCATGGATCTGGCACCATATATAAATTTGATAGAAGTTGTAACTGCTTAAGAAATCAAACTGAAATCAGGAGACACAAATTCTACTCTATTAATTTTCGGAATGAAAATCACAATTTTGGAACAACGTGCATAGACATGCAACAAGCAATTCCACTAGTACATAGTGATTTTTAGGGGAATCCAACTAGGAAAATCCCCTCAAGCCTCTTAGCATTAATCAGTTGAATATAGAAGCTATTACAATTACATGCTCTAGCTTTGAGCACCACTTGCAAAAGATATATTGTTCTCTTTGATGAATGAGAACCTCTGGAAAACACTTAGCCAATTTCTGCCTCATCTAGCCTCCTATTTCCTTTCGCAATTTTGAGCTAATTTGAGCTCCTAAACAATAGGGAAGTCCCTATTTCCTTATGTAATTCCCAAGGAATTGATCTCCTCACTACATGCAAAATTTCTACACTTAAGTAGTATACAATTATTGTTACACTAACCTTTGTCTCCTCCACTCTAGCTGAGAAATTCGAATTCCATACATGTATGGGCTATTTTGCGTTGATTGATCAGTTAATTGACAAATATTTGAGTTGGAATTTTGTCTTACAACACAACTGACCTTCAAATGAATCTATTAATTGTTAGAGGTCAATTAATTGATTACAACTAAAAATAAATGAACTAGATTACTAAAATTTAGCAATCAACACATGCATGGCTAAACTCCCAGCCCATTAACTTGAATTTTCTGATCTAACTGAGTGATAAGAGCCATGTCACACTAGTTAACTGCCTCCAAGTTGTCTTGATGATGTGGGAATTTGATTAATTCAATTTGACTAAGGCTAAAGTTAAATTAAGCCTTTCATGCTACACTTTCTAACACGTTAGGTCTCCTTTCCCTGTGGCTACCTCAAAGAAGACTTGTGATGCTTACACACTTGGATGCGTCACAAATAGCCTCAAAACTTACCTATATTTATAGCCTTCATCTGAGGTGTGACATTAGCTGATTTGAAAATCACTCATGAGTGACCTCAGTTAATTAATGAATGAATGAAGGTATTATAGACTCATGTGTTGGTGTGTGTCTTTCTTATCTTAGGCAACGAATCAATAAGATTGCAAAATACATAGACACGGGAAAAGGAAAAACAGTAAGAGAAACATAGTAAGAAAATACAAGAACACAATAAATTAATAAGGAGTTCACCCAATCCTCCTAGGTTATGTCTTTGGTCTAGCTTTCAGTGGTGGCCTTCTTTAATTGTGTCTTAAAGCAGAGCTTTTACAACGAGGAGCTCAAATTGAGTCTCCAGAAACAGAGGATGCTCAGTAGGGTGGTTCTTGGATTCCCCAAGCCACTAGAGTGCACAGACTCTTTCTTACTAAATCTCTACTTCAACTGGTCTTTATGGGATGAGTCCAATTTGGTACTCAGTTCTCAATAGATATCCTCACAGGGATTGCTTGAACCTCTCAAGCCTTCCAGCTGCTCAATGTTGCCTTAGCTCTGTAGGTCAGCTCGGCTCTCTGCATCTGCTTCTGTCTCTTATGTCTCCTTCTTTGCTATTCTCTTCTTTCTGACAGTGTTGTTTCTTCTTCCTCTCCTTTTTTTCCTTGTTCTTTGTTTGTTCATGGCTTAAAGCCAATATGTCTCATGACTGTTTGTTT
>APFE031119499.1:0-18256 GCA_000404065.3 Pinus taeda | reverse complement strand
TTTATATATTTGTAATTTATATTATAATTTGTAAAAGCTCAAACACCATATTAATAAAATTTGTATTTATTTTGAGGGCGGGGCTTTCCCCTCTCTCTCTCTACGCCCTCAAGATAACTATGGTCATGACTATCTGTGAGGAATTTCTGTTGTGATTATGGTTATTGTGGGTATTTCCTTTTTATTATGTCTTTTTATTTTTCTCTTCTTAAAATAAATTTATAAATTCAATAATTTTTTAAATAAACTGATATTAATAATGAATGAACAACCCTAGTTTTAAAAAAATCAATAAACAATTTATTAGTTAATTAATTTTTTAAGCTTCAGAAAGAGTGGAATTTGTAACTTGTTATAATATCACAAAAAGCTATGGCTTTGGATTTTCTTTGTAAGCATCATCGCCATTTTTTGTATGTCTGAAATAATGTGTTTTCATGATTACTTTTAAATAATATATACTTTTTAACTATACAAATAATCACAACATCACAAGTGACTATGACAATTTTTTCTTTTGTAAGCACAATCATTTAATGCACATTTAAAAATATATCAAAATCCCTTCTTGATGATGATAAAATACAAACAAAATAAACATAGAATTTAAAAATTAATTTACAAATTAATGTTTTATGGTCATAAAATTTTAAATGTATGTGGTTTTAGTTTATGCTATGCATTTTTTTGTTGTTCTCTTATTTTCCTATGTTTGTTTGTTTATGTTTGTATGTGTATAATATTTTTACACATATGTAATATCGTATACAATAATTACTTTTCCAAAGTGTAGAATTTGTATATTAAAGTATTAATATTTAAATTGTAATTGTAATCTAATAAAATCTAATATTTCTGCAATTGACCACAACATCATGAATGAATTTGAATTTCTGTAAGCAGCACTATTCAATTAACATTATATTTTAATTAATCATTTTTTATAATTAGTTGCATGCTGATGCTTTATGAAGATGGAATTCTAAATGTTTGTGTTTTTATCTTATGTAATGTATGTGTTTGTTTCTTTATGCTCTTGTTTGTGTATAGACTTTAGAACACGAGAAAAGATTTCATTAGAATATGCCATATGGATGGCCATTTCCCAAATTGTTAGAATATGTTCTATCGATGGTCATTGCCCAGATTGTCTATTGACTTGATACAAGTCACACTTGTGATGATTTTTCAAAAAAAAATATAATATCCAAGAACTACACTTCCAATTAATTGAATGTGTATTAAACTATATATGTTAAAATTAGGATTTAGTTTAACCAAATTTCATTTATTTTTGCAAATGACCATGGATTTTTTTTGTAAGTATCATTATTGAATGCATATTTTAGAATCAAATTATTTTATAAGTATTTATAATTAGTTACAAATGGGTGTTTCATGATGATAGGATTTTAAATGTTTGTGTTTTTATTTTATGTAATGTATTTACTTGTTTTCCTTTTCTCTTGTTTGTGTTTCTGTGTCTATGAATTCCAAAACATGCAAAAAACTTTCATTATAATATACCATATGGAAGGTCGCTAAACAAATTGTCAATAAACTTGATACAAATAACTTCTATGATGATTTCAAGAATCCATAGTATCTAATAGAAGAGATACAGTTCAAATGAATTGAATGCTTGCATTAACCTATCCATTTTCAATTTAATAAAATTTCACGTATTTTGATAGCTGACCATGACACCATGAATGACAGTTTTTTTTTTGTCACCACCACTATACTATTCAATGTGTATATGAAAATCATATTATTTTATAATTATTTTTAACTAATATATTTTTTTTCATCACGAAAAATCTTACGTGTTGTAGATGTTGGCAATGCATTCAATCATGGCAATCAAAATTGGTGATCAGAGAGACCAAAAATACAACTTCAAAATAGTGGTAAACATGTCACCGTTTTCTCAATTTCTTCTTTTTAACCTTACGCTATTCTCCCTTGTAAGGAATGGTCGTTAAAAGTGCTGGCTGGGTCCCTTCATTCATTGTTGGATCTTCCTTAACTAAATCGGAAATTTCATATACATGATGATATTTTAAGCCCCCTGTCTCCATTGCTACAGGGATCATCTCCTACCTCAGTGTGTGTGCTCAAGTTCCTAAAAATTCATGATTAACGCTCCCTTTTCTATGTTTCCTTGTGGATTTTAAGCTTCTTCATTACTAGGAGGACCCATTTCTTCATCATCCTCTTCTTCGTTAGGTAAGTGTTGTGGAAATATCGATCCCTTGTGTTATTTTCCTATTTTTTTCTTCCTTTTAGGTGCTTTCTTGGCATCATGACATGAATTTTGTAGATGTCTCATTTTTCAGCATATTCGGCATCTAAATGTTGTGTTCTAAAAATCTAGGAACTGTGTCGAGTAATGATTATTATGTGTTAAGATAATATGATCAGTCAATCATTAGTTGATATCTACCTCCACACATTTTTGCGATTGTGTATATTTTTTGTTCAAATATTTGTGTATGTTTCTTTATGCATCACCCTGATATTTTCCCAATGGCTTCTAGTACTTTATGGATCTAGAAATATAAGGTACATTATGCAATCTAACAGAAACGGACATTCTAGATAATACCACTGTACTTGCATCAAAATCTGGGAGCCAAGGGGTGACAGAAAGTGTCGCAGAGGCCGAGAACCATGGAACCTTTTGCAATATCTATTCACAATCCTCTCATGATGAAAATTTTACTATGAAAAATACCCTGGAGTAAAGTTGAGTCTCAGAATTTATTGTCCAATTTGTGAATATCTAATGGAAGAGATCCATTGGTTTTGGCCAAAAGTTGTTGAATCTGCATAATAGTGCTTGAGATTCATATTTTTTGCATATATTATTGTGTTTTTCATGGATTCATAGGCTACCATAGTTCCCAAATTTGGAGCCCGTACTTAACAGTCATGAATATATTCAGTTGAATCAAGGTGGAATATTCACTTCTATAGCTAGATTTTTTCCTTCAAATATGACCATTATTTCTCTTCTGATTAAGAGAAGACATGGATAAGATCTATTCTCTAGAGTCACCTTAATCCTTCACAGATCCATTTCCAACTTGTGAGTGTGATGTCCTTTGCTTCCTTCTATTCCATCGCATATGCAAGGGGTGAGAAAATACTCTGTGTCCATGATCTGGTAAATGATATTGTCGATAGCCCAGATTGTGTGTCTTCAACCTTGCACAGGAGACCAAAACCAATATTCAAACCATTAAAAAGCTCCATTATCAGACCCGTGTGTAGTGAGATCATTCCCTAGAAATGACGCAGAAGATTGATCCAATGTCTAAAGGAACTCGACTGCATAAGGAAAGTGGAAAGAATTAGAAACCCTAGCCATCACACCGATCTCGTCCTCTTGACATAGTTACCCTATCAACCTTTAATTTGATTTCTTAATTAATATATTCTTATCTTACATTATAATCAATTTTTTACTTAATTTAATAAATGTAAGATCATAATTAGTATATTAGTTAATAAATTTTTATGGTACAAAATGGGTTGATTTTATAACTTGTTAAATTTATAGTATAAAATCAAAATTTCACAAATATTTTTAGTCAATTAACTGTATAGATATAAATGACCATGACAATAACACAAGTAACAATGTCTGTGGGTTTTCCCTATAAGAATCATCGCCAATTCTTGTATGATTGAAAATCACAAGTTTTCATGATTTGTTTTAATCATTATATATTTTTCAACAATACAAATAATCACAACATCAAAGGTGACTATGACCATGGATTCTTTTGTAACCCAAATCATTCAATGTAAAATTAAAAAGATTGCAAATGGCCCTCATATTTATGATAAATACAAAGAAAATAAACATAAAATTTACAAATTGATGTTTTATCATGATAGAATTTTAAATGTATGTGGTTTTACTTTGAGCTATGTATTTATTTGTTGCGCTTTTGTTTTTGTGTGGTCGTTTGTTGTGTATAATATTTTTACACATATGTAATGTCATAAAATACTTTTATAATGAGCATAATTTGTATATTAGCTTATTAATCTTTAAATTGTTGTTTAATTTAATTGATATGATTTTTATAATTAGTTAGAGGTTATGTTTTATGATGAATTTTAAATGTTTGTGTTTTCATTTTATGTAATGTATTCCTTTATTTATTTATGATGTTGTCAGTGTATAATTTTAGCACACAAGAAAGGAAGGTCATTGCCCAAATTGTCTATTGACATAATACAAATCACCTTTATGATGATTTTACACACAGAAAATATAATATGCAAGAATTACAGTTCCAATTAATTAAATGTGTATTAAACTATATATGTTCAAATCACGATTTAGTTTAACGAAATTCCATTTATTTTTACAAATGGCCATAACATCATGAATGGCTATGGATTTTTTTGTAAGTATCATTATTCAATACATCTTTGAGAATAAAATTATTTTATAAATATTTTTAATCAATATCTATTGATAAGTAGTTACAAATCCATGTTTTATGATCGTACAATTTTAAATATTTGTGTTTTTATTTTATGTAACGTACTGGTTTGTTTGTTTGTGTTTGTATTTGTGTTTGTATCTCTATAAATTCGTGAACATAGAAAAAGTATTAGAATAACTTTATACAAATAACTTATATGATTATTTTAGGCATGCATAGTATCCAATGGAAGAATTACACTTCAAATGAATTGATTGCTTTCATAACTTATCTATCTTAAATTTAACAAGAGCTCACTTATTTTGGTAAATGAACATGACATCATGAATGACAATGTATTCTTTTTTGTAACCACCACTCTTCAATGTGAGTATTTGAAAATCAAAATTATTAATTAATATATTCTTATAATTAATTACGATTTTATGCTTTATGATATAATTTCAAATGTTTGTGATTGTATTTTTTTTGTGTATGTGTTTGTGTTTTGCATTATTTATAAGTATTTTTAATCAATATATATTTAGAATTAGTGACAAATCCATGTTTTATGATGGAAAAGAATGTGTTGGAATATTCATGGTAAAATTGAAATATTAATGTTAAGATTTCTGAACCCATGGAATATGTTAGAATATTCATTAAATAGTGGTGGTTACAAAAAGGAATACATTGTCATTGAGGATGTCATGGTCATTTACCAAAATAAGTGAACTTTTATTAAATTTAAGATAGATAACTTATGCAAGAATTCAATTCATTTGAAGTGTAATTATTGCATTGGATACTATGCATGCTTAAAATCATCATAGAAGTTATTTGTATAAAGTTATACTAATATTTTTTTTTGTGTTGACGAATTTATAGAGATACAAGCACAAACAATCAAATGATTACTTAAACTAAAAACACAAAATATTTAAAATTCTACAATCATAAAACATGGATTTGTAACTAATTATCAATATATATTGATTAAAAATACTTATAAAATAATTTGATTCTCAAAGATGGATTGAATAATGATATTTACAAAAAAACCTGTATCCATTCATGATGTTATGGTCATTTGCAAAAATAAATAGAATTTTATTAAAGTGAATGCTAATTTAAACATAGCCACCACTCTATAGCCATCACTCTATCGAAAAATTCTATAACCATCACTCTATTAAAAAGTAAAAATTAAATACTAAAAAAATCATATTACAAATATATATATTTAGGTACATTAATATAAAAATTAATGATTAAAAAACATATGGGGATACATAATTTACAAACGTAAAATACATATAACTAAATTTGTGAAAGCATATTTATGACTCGTTAATTGTGTTATGTTAAAATTTGTGTATACCTTATAATAGGATTTATAGAATTTTAATTTAATAATCAATAATCAATAGGTTGATGCTAGAGATTTATAATCAATAATTATATTTAATTTATTCATGAATAAATGTGAGTTATTTAAAATTTTGTTATGTCTTTTTCTTTCAGTTTAAATAAAAAAAATATCATAACTATTTAAAATTTCAATATATATTATGTATATCATTTTGACTATAAAATGATTTATTGGTTTTATTATAGCTATTGTGACCATATAGTTAAATCGATTGAAAATTTCTATAGCCATCACTCTTTGATGAGAATAAAAACACTAAGCCCATTATACATATTGCATTAACCAGATTAAAAAATTAATAAAAGTTAACTAAACTATATTATTATTATTATGATTGGAGTTATATAATATATAAAAATATGTTTATCCATGTAGATTCACATACACATGAAAGGAATGCCTTATTTTGGAATGGAGTGACTTTAAATTAATCAGGCAGAGAACGTTAAGGATGGTTTTGAGATAAGTAGAGTCTAACCTCAGTAATATAGATGAAATCCTTCAATTTGATGCTCTATTTTAAAGTAATAACATTAGTATTGTACATGTATTCTCGTTTAACGAAAAAATATATCGAGATGACAATCGAGTTATAGTTAAATCATAAAATGAAAACTATAAGAATATTGTATAATATTAGAAGGAACTCCATGTATGAAGGGGGTAGTTAATTTTGAAAAAATTGAGAAAAATTGAAATTACATTGAAATCCTTTAAGGGGGTCATAACCAACCTATGATACATCGCAACCAGTGTATATATATTTTATTATGTTTACATATATTTTAATGTTTTTACTAAAATATATTTATTAATTTGTGAATAATCATCAAAAAAATATATTTTTGTATTGTAATATTATTCTCTTCCAAATCACCTTCAAGGTGTCCTCCATATGTCAGATTCATTCAAAGGGGGATTTCAATGAGGTTAGTGAAACATTAATATGTGTATAATGGTTTCCCTATATTTTAAAAAATATCTTTTAAATTATACTTATAAAGAAATAAATGGGAATGCATTGGATATTTGCATAATATCAGTGAAAGTCATTACCAATGAACTCAACAATGCCTTACATTTCAATACAAAGCCTCAACATTTAAATTAGAATTGATTAGACAAAATGAAATAAAAAAGAAAAACAAAACAAAGAATAAAATATTAAAAAAAATATCGGAATACATAATTTACAAATTTAAAATACATATAACTAAATTTGTGAACACATATTTATGATTTTTTTTTTGTTATTTTGATATGTCTGTATACCTTATAATAAGATTTCTAGAATTTTAATTTAATTATCAATAATCAATAGGTTGATGCTAGAGATTCAATAATCAATGACTAATCTTTCTAATATTAGTCATGAATAAAAGGTTGATATTTATTTAAAATTTATTTATTATCTCTATTCCTTCTCAATTTAATTAAAATTTTATTTCAAAAGTAATTTAAAATATACTATATATATAGAATATTTTGACTATAAAATGATTTATTGGTTTTATTATAGTCATTGTGACCATATAGTTATATGGATTGGAAAATTTCTATAGCTATCGCTCTACAACAAGAATCAAAACACTAACCCCATTATACATATTGCATTAAAAAAATCATAAAAGTTAACCAAACTATATTATTATTATTATTATTATATTTATTATTATTATTGGAGTTATATATTATATAAAAATATGTTTATGCATGTAGTTTCACACCCACTATTATTATGGAAATCCTTTAATTGGAAATAGTTCTTCTTAAATTAATTAATTTGAGATAATTTAATTACTAGAGTATACCTAACTTGGATCTAAATATTATCATTGATATATCAATATTACCATGTATATTCCATGGGTTCAAAAATCTTATCATTTATATGTTAATATTACCATGAATATTCCAACACATTCCATGGGGTTTAAATATCTATGATCAACCTAATAATTAAATTATAACTATGGAAGATCTATTCCTACAACTAGCATAATTATAGGCATATATATTTTGGAATTTATTTTATATTTAAGTTAAAATTAAATATTAACATTAAATTAACATAAAGTAGGGAAGTCACATAAATTAAATGGTGGAAGTACAAATAAATTTAAATCCATGATAACCATGAGCATCGTTACTCCTTTACTCCTATCACTTTTCATAGATTCAAAAAAACATAGACATTAGCTAAATTATAACTTTATTACAAATTATATTGTCATTGTTTATAAAAATATTTTTTTGCATGCACATTTCAACAATAGCAAAAAATATTAGTGGAAAGTTGATGCAGGAGCATCCAGCTCTGAGGAGACAGAATGTGGTTGACGGTCTCGTGGAGAGACAAGAACAAACAAATCATACATGCATAGCTGACAGGTTGTTGGACTTGTCGGTTATTTTACTTTTCTTTATTATCTGTTTTATTTTGCAGAAGGTCGTTAGGACCATAGCAATTACAGATTGTGAACTGTTTCTTTTTAATTAGAAATTAGTTAACAGTAGATTAATATTTTACCTGAGGGTCATTAGAACCATAAAAGCCACAAACTATGAATTGTTTTAGTTAGGAAACAGTTAAATGGTTAACCAACAGCTTTGTAAAAATAACTGGTGGACAGTTACACAAATTTGGGTTGGACAGTTAAACCTGAACAGAAGAATAGTTGTACCTACAAGATATTAAAAAGGCAAAAGCAAAACAGTGAGGGGATTCCTCAAACTGAGAAAAGAAATTATAGTTATTTGAAATAAAATTTGTTTTTTTTCAATTGGAGCACCACTGTAACAAAATACTTTCATGCGTTGATATATAAATTCTGTGTAACTAAATTGCATTGAAATAACAAAGACAGCAAGTGTTCACATGAAGAGCAGGGTGTTGCTACAAAGACCACTTCCAGAAAAAGAAAGACGAATAATTACGAACGCAGGCTATCAACCAGGTACTACCATACAAACCCTCACGTTATTTACAACAAATGTAAGTGCTGGAATGAAAACCCAAAAATTGAATCATTTTATTAACTAATATAACCAAAGCATACAAGAGTCCTGAGCATCTCACGCTCCATTAGAAAGGTTCGTTCGAAACAGAGCTTCGAAACAGAGTTTTCAACCAAGACAATGATACAACCGAACAGAACTAAAGAGTTATCACAACGAGGAAGCAACAGAACAAATTCGGTGCGAACGAGGGTTGCAATAACCAAATACCAATATTACAGAATGAGGGTTTCAATAAATATACAGAACGAGGGTTTCGATAACGAAACATAAATATTACAGGACAACCGAAGAGTTACACAGCCGAGAGAAGTACTATTCGTTCACCGCTCAGGTGAAAAAACTAATATAAATCGAAGTCTCTAAGACCACTACAGTTTACAAATAAGCCAACACGGAAAGACCCTACCCATAGAGAAGGATTGGGAGGGTTCGAACTAGTGCCAGAAACCACAGAGAGTGTAAAGCAACGGCGGCCAGCTACCTCAAGCAACCTGCAAAAAAAAAAACGAAGTGGAGGTAGGTTAATACACACAGTAACCACGGAATAATCCTTAAAACCAGCAAACGAAGAGTATGAGATATTAGTCTTTACCTGGAGTCGAGGAGGCGGCATCGAAAAAACAAACAACAACTAGAATCCTGAAGACAAGGAGCGAAGGCATTAGAATCTGAAGGAAAAGCGGAAACCAAGTCTGGCATGGAACCAGAGTTTACCTCAGTAACCGAGTTGAAACACAATGGAATGATGGGGACCCTGTCACAAATTTAAATCCACAAATTAACATGCGAGAAACAACGTTTAATATCAAAGAAAGCTCAACGAACAGCAAGTCAAAATATATTTACAGTGCAGGAGTGGACGGCGTCACCATAATCATCACAACCCAACCTTCAGAGCGACGAAAGGCCAAAGGCATTCATAGAAACATAGTGCTGAAACCAGACGGGGAGGCGCGGATAAACCCCACAGAGTGGAGCTGAGGCTTATCGTGGCGAACAGGTGAAAATGGTAAGTGAATAAGCTTAGGGTTGACAAAAGGCGGATAAGGGAGACCGGCAGGTGGTCAAGCATAACTGGTACCATAGGTTAGAACCCTGAAAATATCAAGAGGAGCGTACCTCAACCAATAAATTCAACGTCTGTCACATTAAAGTGTAGATTCTAATCACCCAAGCCACGTTGGAGAGGTGGGAAGCCATCAAAAATGGTATCAGAGTTAGTTTGTTGAATTGGAACAAATGGAAGTTGAAGGAAGAGGAAGAGGAAGAAGAAGACGAAGAGGAAGGGGACGAGCAATCTATAGGATAGCAGATGAGGGACTTCATGAGGAGATTCATGTTTTGCGTGAAATATTGACAGTGGTGGAGGCTGGGGGAAGGAGAGACCCAGCAGATGAAAGTGATGAAGAAGTAGCTGAACCAGAGGACGAGTTTGAAGGGGTGACACCGGAACTTCGATTATTAAAGTGAGTTTTGCTGTCCAGTCATAAGCCAAGGCATGAGTTACCCACTTATGACGGGAGTTTGTATGCAGATGTGTTACTAGATTGGTTGAGTGAAGTAAATAAATATTTTGAGTTTGAGGAAACCTGTGAGGACAAACAAGTGAAGTTCGCCACCACCAAACTGAAAGGACATGCGTCCTTGTGGTGGGACAGCATTCTGGCGGAGAGGAAGAGGCTACACAAACAGCCTATAAAGAAGTGGGCCAGAATGGAGGCAAAACTGAAAGAAAAGTTTCTGCCAAAAGATTACCAGATCATGCTGTATAGACAGGTGCAGAACTTGAAACAAAGAGGAATGATTGTTAAGGAATTTACAGAGGAATTTTATAAGTTGAATTTGCAAGCAGGGTATGTGGAAGATACCCCAGAAAAAACAGCCAGATTTGTGAATGGCTTGAGAGGGGAGATTCTGGATGAAATCGGTATCCTCTCACCCCAAACGTTGGATGAAGCTTACCAGTTTGCACCGAAGGCAGAGGAGAAAATTAACCGGAAGCAGAACGCCAAGAGAGGAGGTGGAACTGGCAGGGGAAAAGGTAAGGTTTTTGGTAGAGGTAGAAGTACAGGTCCAAATGAGGAAGGCAGCAGTTCCAAGTCTGCTGGCACAACAGAGAAGGACAATGGCACTAGAGAGGGACGACCAGCTCAGCGAGGGCGAGGATTTGGTCGGGGCAGGGGAACTGTCCAGTGCTATCGTTGTCACAAATTAGGACACAAGTCGTATGACTGTCCTGAAGGTGAACTAGCAGGTGGGAGAGGAACTTATGTTGCTCAGCCTGAGGATGTTGAGGAGACACCTCAAGAAGCAGAAAACACACCGGAGACAGGGGAAGCTTTGCTGTTGAATAAAGTGCTGTTAAAACCAGCAAAAGAGGTTGCAGAACCGGATCAGTGAAAGGCTTTGTTCCGCACTGTCTGCAAGTCACAGGGTAAGTGCTGTAAATTGATCATTGACAGTGGGAGTACCGACAATTTAGTAGCTGTGGAGATGGTAGAAAAGCTGGGATTGAAGAAACTGAAGCATCCTACTCCCTACAAAGTGTCATGGCTGCAGAAAGGGCATCAGCTGTTAGTGGATGAACAGTGTGAGGTGGAGTTTCAAATCGGTAGGTACAAGGATAAGATCCTTTGCGATGTCATGCCAATGGATGTCTGTCACTTACTGTTGAGACGACCTTGGCAGTTTGATAGAAGTGCAGTTCATGACGGAAAAACCAACTGCTATAAGTTTGTTAAAGATGGGATCAAGCATACGCTTGTACCCATCAAGGAGGAAAATACAACAGAAACCAGTGGGGTGAAGGCACTACTGATGGGCAGAAAGGAATTTGTAAAACAGATTGAGGACAGCCAAATAAATTTTGTTGTCATAAGAAGACCAAAGGCAGTAGTACTACATACAGAGATATCAGATTTACCCAAAGAAGTTCGGAAGTTGCTGCAGGACTTTGGAGACATTGTGGTAGATGATCTTCCAGATGAATTACCACCAAGGAGAGGTATTAGTCACTGTATTGACTTTATACCAGGAGCAAGCCTACCAAATAAAGCAGCTTATCACATGAGTCCTAAAGACCATGAAGAAATCAGGAAACAGGTCCAGGAGTTGTTGGACAAAGGTTTGATTCGAGAAAGCATGAGCCCCTGTGCAGTACCAACCGTTTTGGCTCCAAATAAAGGAGGAGAATGGCGAATGTGTACAGATTCCAGAGCTATTAACAAAATTACTGTCAGGTACAGGTTTCCCTTACCGAGAATGGATGATATGATGGATTGTTTGAGTGGGGAGGCTTATTTTTCGAAGATTGACTTGAAAAGTGGATATCACCAGATCCGAATTCGGGAAGGAGATGAATGGAAGACAGCTTTCAAGACGAATGAAGGCTTATATGAATGGCTGGTGATGCCATTTGGGTTTAGCAATGCTCCCAGCACGTTCATGTGCCTGATGAATGAGGTGCTGAAGGAATTTAATGGTAAGTTCGTAATAGTTTACCTGGACGACATTTTGATTTTTAGCAAGACTAAAGAGGAACATTTCAGACATTTGCAGAGTGTGTTGAGGAAGTTGCAACAGAACAAGCTGCTAATTAATTTGAAAAAGTGTACTTTTTTCAGCGAGAATTAGTGTATCTAGGCTTTGTCATTGCAGAAAATGAACTAAAAATGGACCCAGAAAAGGTGACAGCTATAGTTAGCTGGCCTTCTCCGAAAAGTTTATTTGAAGTCCGAAGTTTCCACGGACTAGCCAGTTTTTACAGGAAATTTATCAGAAATTTCAGTGAAATTTGTGCACCGATGTTAGATATGATCAAGAAGATGAATCAGCCATTTCACTGGACTGAAGCAGCAGAAAGTAGTTTTCAGATTTTGAAAAAGAAGATTACTGAAAGACCAATATTAAGACTGCCTGATTTCAACAAACCTTTTCAAGTTCGTTGCGATGCCAGTGGCACGGCCATTGGGGCAGTCCTTAGTTAAGAGGACAGACGAGTTGCTTATTTCAGTGAAAAGCTAAACGAGAGCAGGCAAAAATACTCAACCTACGACAAGGAGTTTTACGCAATTGTGCAAGCTTTGAAACATTGGCAACATTATCTGTTAGGTAACGAGTTTGTTTTGTTTACTGATAACTCTGCATTGCAGTACATTATGCAACAACATAAATTGAACCATAAGCATGCAGCTTGGGTTGAGTACTTGCAGAATTTTACATTTGTATTAAAACACATTAGTGGGCAAGCAAATAAGGTGGCAGATGCACTGAGTAGAAGAACGTTGCTTCTATAGGAGAGCACGATGCAGGTTTTGGGCTTTGAGCACTTAAAAGAGCTGTATCAGACCGATACTGAATTTAGGGAGGCGTATGAGGCTTGCCAAAACCCGCTGTTACGAAATAACAGCATGTGGTTAGACTATAATCTACGGGAAGGATTGATGTTTAAGGGAGGACAGTTGTGTATTCCCAACTGTTCTATGCAGGAAAACATTATACAGGAAAAACACAGTGGGGGTCTGGCTGGACATTTCAGTATCGACAAAACGATTGCTCAGGTACGACATTTTTATTTTTGGCCAAAGTTGCAGCGGGATGTGCAGAGGTACGTGAGTAGATGTAAAATTTGTCAACTGGCAAAGGGTCATAGTCAAAACAACCTAGCCGACCATGGGATTTAGTTAGTATGGATTTTGTACTGGGTTTGCTAAAGAAACAACGAGGTTTTGATTCAGTAATGGTTGTGGTAGACCGATTTTCAAAAATGGCACACTTTGTACCATGCAAGAAAACCAGCGATGCTACTTATATAGCACATCTTTTCTTTACTGAGATCGTTCGGTTGAATGGACTTCCAAGATCCATTATCTCTGAGAGAGATGTAAAGTTCACCGGTCATTTTTGGAGAACTCTGTGGAAAAAGTTGAATACCCACTTGTAGTTCAGCTCCGCTTATCATCCGCAGACTGATGGTCAGACGGAGGTAGTAAACCAAAGTCTGGGAAACTTACTTCGAAGTTTAAAAGGTGAAAACTCCTGGACATGGGACCGTGTACTTGCACAGGCGAAATTCGCATACAATGATTCCCCTAGCCGCAACACTCGTTACAGTCCGTTCCAGATTTTGTACGGCATGCATCCGTGAGGAGTGCATGAACTACAAGATTTGGGGAAACTTGAGAAACGAAGTGCTGATGGGGAAGATTTCGCCGAAGCAATGAGTAACTTACATGAACAGGTCAAACTGAAATTATAGGACATCAGTCAGAGATATAAACAACGAGCTGATACAAAGCATTGGGAAGTTCAGTTCAACGTGGGAGATGAAGTCCTTGCGTATTTACGAAAGGAACGGTTTCCAAAACGAGAGTACAGCAAGCTAAAATTTAAGAAGATCGGGCCCTGTAAAATCATTCGCAAATTTTCTGCAAACGCCTATGAACTACAGTTGCCACCATGGATCGGTATTTCCCCTATTTTTAACGTGGCAGACATGTTTCCTTATGTCGCTGACTCAACAGATAATACAGCAGCAAAGCCACTGCGGGACACCAATTGTGAAGGAGATTCATGGACGAGACAGATGCCAATGGCACCACCCCTTGAAATCGAAGGGATTCTAGACACACAGGTAACTAAGCGCACACGCAGGAAGGAGTATTTGGGGTATTTGGTCAAATGGAAGAACCATCCGATAGAGGACAGTTCGTGGCTTAACACAACGCAGATACAGAAAGCAGGCTATTCTGTCGACGACCTCATGGAACGGAGCCATGACTTTTTGCCACCCCGGGAGCCTGATGCAGGAGCATCCAGATCTGAGGAGACAGAAGGTGGTTGACGGTCTCGTTGAGAGACAAGAACAAAAAAATCATACATGCATAGCTGACAGGTTGTTGGACTTGTCGGTTATTTTACTTTTCTTTATTATCTGTTTTATTTTCCAGAAGGTCGTTAGGACCATAGCAATTACATATTGTGATCTGTTTCTGTTTAATTAGAAATTAGTTAACAGTAGATTAATATTTTACCTGAGGGTCATTAGAACCATAAAAGCCACAAACTATGAATTGTTTTAGTTAGGAAACAGTTAAACGGTTAACCAACAGCTTTGTAAAAATAACTGGTGGATAGTTACACGAATTCGGGTTGGACAGTTAAACTTGAACAGAAGAACAGTTGTACCTACGAGATATTAAAAAGGGGAAAGCAAAACAGTGAGGGGATTCCTCAAACTGAGAAAAGAAATTACAGTTATTTGAAATAAAATTTGTTTTTTTTCAATTGGAGCACCACTGTAACAAAATACTTTCATGCGTTGATATATAAATTCTGTGTAACTAAATTGCATTGAAATAAAAAAGACAGCAAGTGTTCACAGGAAGAGCAGGGCCTTGCTACAAATACCACTTCCAGACAAAGAAAGATGAATAATTACGAACGCAGGCTATCAACCAGGTACTACCATACAAGCCCTCATGTTATTTACGACAAATGTATGTGCTGTAATGAAAACCAAAAAATTGTATCATTTTATTAACTAATATAACCAAAGCATACAAGAGTCTTGAGCGTCTCACGCTCGATTAGAAAAGTTCGTTCGAAACAGAGCTTCGAAACAGAGTTTTCAACCAAGACAATGATACAACCGAACAGAACTAAAGAGTTACCACAATGAGGAAGCAACCGAAAAAATTCGGTGCGAACGAGGGTTGCAATAACCAAATACCAATATTACAGAACGAGGGTTTCAATAAATATACAGAACGAGGGTTTCGATAACGAAACATAAATATTACAGGACAACCGAAGAGTTACACAGCCGAGAGAAGTACTATTCATTCACCGCTCAGGTGACAAAACTAGTATAAATCAAAGTCCCTAAGACCACTACAGTTTACAAATAAGCCAACACGGAAAGACCCCACCCGTAGAGAAGGATTGGGAGGGTTTGAACTGGTGCCAGAAACCGCAGAGTGTGTAAAGCAACGGCGGCCAGCTACCTCGAGCAACCTGCAAAAAAAAATACGAAGTGGAGGCAGGTTAATACACACAGTAACCACGGAATAATCCTTAAAACCAGCAAACGAAGAGTATGAGATATTAGTCTTTACCTGGAGTCGAGGAGGCGGCATCGAAAAACCAAACAACAACTACAATCCTGAAGACAAGGAAAAGCGGAAACCAAGTCTGGCATGGAACCATAGCTTACCTCAGTAGCCGAGTTGAAATGCAATGGAATGATGGATACCCTGTCACAAAGTTAAATCCACAAATTAACAGCCGAGAAACAACGTTTAATAGCAGAGAAAGCTCAACGAACAGCAAGTCAAAATATATTTACAGTGCAGGAGCGGATGGCGTCGCCATAATCATCACAACCCAACCTTCAGAGCGAGGGAAGGCCGAAGGCATTCATAGAAACATAGTGCTGAAACCAGACGGGGAGGCGCGGATAGACACCACAGAACGGAGCTGACGTTTAGCGCGGCGAACAGGCAAAAATGGTAATTGAATAGGCTTAGGGTTGACAAGAGGCAGATAAGGGAGACCGGCAGGTGGTCAAGCATAACGGGTACCATAGGTTAGAACCCCGAAAATATCAAGAGGAGCGTACAACAACCAATAAATTCAACGTCTGTCACATTAAAGTGTACAGTCTAATCACCCAAGCCCCGTTGGAGAGGCGGGAAGCCATCAAAAGTTTTAGTGGTTAAATATGTCAATATTACTATGAATTTTCCAACAGATTCCATCTGTTTTAAATATATGACATCAACTTAATAATTAAATTATAACTATGGGAGATCTATTCTTCCAATTAGCATAATTATAGGCATATCTAGTTTGGAATTTATTTTCAATTTAAGTTGAAAAATGTTATTAACATTAAATTAACAAACTAGGGAAGTCATATAAATTAAATGGGGATCGAACAGAAAATAAAATTCAATCCTTGATAATCATCAAAAGAGTACTTCATTATACCTATCACATTTCCTAGATTAAAAGAAACATATAAATTAACTAAATTATAACTTTATTACAAGTTATATTATGATTATTTATAACAATATTTGTTTGCATGCATGTTTCAACAAGAAATAATCTTAGTGGAAACTTTTAGCAGTGAAATTTAGCCCTTGGATGAAATTAAATAGTTTCAAATTTTGACTGGAATACTTTTTTATATCATATTGAATTATTAGTAGTAGCCCCAAAAACATTTTATAATAAAATGAAGTATGGAGGTTGGAATTGCCTTATTTTAAGGGAGACATGTAAAAAATAAAATATCTCCTGAAATTAGGAGCTACTAATTTCCATTTACCTCAATTTTCAAGGACAAGGATTTATGGTAGCAATTTCTCCCTTCTCATTTGGTTTTAAATGGGCTCTTTACTTTCATTTGGTTTTAAATGGGCTCTTTACTTCCCCTTGGATGAAATTAAATGGTTACAAATTTTGATTGGAATACTTTTTTGTATCATAGTGAATTATTAATAGTAGCCCCAAAATCATTTTATAAGAAAATTAGGCATGGAGCGCGGCATTGCCTTATTTTAAGGGAGACCTGGAAAAATAAAACAACTCATGAAATTAGGCGCTACTAATTTCCATTTACCCCAATTTTCATGGACAAGGATTTATGGTAGCCATTTCTCTCTTCTCATTTGGTTTTAAATGAGCTCTTTATCTCAGTGGCCCTTATATCATGGTATTGAGATTAATTTACGGAGAACGACACACATTTAAGTATTTAATAATATTCTTTCCCTTTTTAAGTTTTTATACTAGGCTTGTGTATTTGCTTTACATTCCAATACCTCAAACATTCTCTCCTTTCTGTCTTGAAATTTTTTTGTTTAATTTTTGGGAAATATAAAAAAAAATTGTTTGGAAAATCCCCAAAATTTGGTCTTGGGATTTAAAAATTACACTTGCATTATTACAATTTTTGTATCTAATGGTTGGAGAAAAATATCGTTTAATTTTTAATTTTTGGCAGCCATGCAGGTGGGGTCGTCTTTAAGTTCATTGAATCAACCTCCAATATTTTTCCTTTTTTAATTGAAATCTAAACATTTCTACAACACCTTTCTCTTGTATATTACTCTTTGGAATTCATTTACAGTCTTGTTAATGCCTATAAAGTTTTAGGGGAAATTTTTTTCAGAAAATTGAAATTTGAGGGCTCAAAGCTTTGTGGATTGATTTTTTTATCGAAATAGTTACTAAGGATGATTATCCAAAATATTAAGTTAAATTTTATATTTTTTACACCATTAGGTACTAATAAAATAAAAATTAAATTCATAGAAACAAGACTTCACATTCCTATATAATGACCAAACAC